>PVJA010000828.1:115590-147583 GCA_004027025.1 Myocastor coypus | reverse complement strand
TGCATTGTAATTAAGGATTTTTTTTTTCTTGCTGGGTGGTCAAGGGCAAGTCGAAGCAAGACCTGTATAACAAAACACTTTTTTTTTTTGTATCTTCCAGGGTCAAATCCCCTCAAGATCAAGTTTGGGACCATAGGCAGTACTTTGTAGAACTGTTGTTAGTATCAGCCTTCGGGACGAGTCACGGCCATTGCTTGGCCATTTTGCTTTCTGTGAAAGCCTGAGAGAATGTTTTTCTCTGGATGACTCTCCTTAGATGCACTGCAGTTCATTCATCCCTTTCCTCTGAGGTCCCATAATCTCCTTGACCAGGAAATTTGGGACACCTCTGAGTTATAGGATATTACAGCACACGTTCTCTTATATCCTGGGTCTTTATTGACCTTGAAGGGCTAGGGCCAAAATATTGGCTATCCTTATAGCCCTTCTTTTTCTCCAATTTTTGGTTTGTTAACTTAGATTCTTAACCCTCCAGAGAAAAGCTTTGTGATACTATTACTCTATAACAGGTACTTGAGCTTATCATCACTGGCTTTCTGAGTATCAAATATCTTTGACTTAGCTTGGAAAAAAAATCTGAATTTTTTTCTAGAAGAAATGAGAACTTCATACCACAGCAATGTAAGTGCACTCATGTTTATAGCAGCACAATTTATCATAGCTAAATCTTGGAAGCAACTATAAATATATTAAAAACTTAACTTTTATGGTATTATTTTACTGATTTAGTTTTCACATTTTTGCTCCTGAGGACAGATTAGTGCCAGTTAAAATTGTTTCTCTGTAATTACTAAGCCATTATTTTACCTTAGACCTTTTCAATTTTTTTTTTCCATTTTTCCATGTTGAGTTTTTATTGGAGCATCTTATCATGGTTTTCTTTATCTTGGTCAATGTTTTCAAAATGTTGTAAGTCAGTAATTAAATATTTTACCAAATTGGGGACATGTTAAACAATATTTTTTTTTTTTTTTTTGAGAAAGGGTCTCGTTATGCAGTTCAGGATGGCCTCGAGCTCACTTTTGTAGCCCAGGCTGGTCTCGAACTCACACTGCTCCTCCTGCCTCAGCCTCCCAAGTGCTGGGATTACAGGCGTGCGCCACCACGCCCGGCAATATTTTTTAAATATATTTTCTTGATCGTTCTCCTTGAATTTTTCTGGCACCCCCAAATCTTTCATATTACACATTTTGGTAAAGTTTCACACATTTTTGAGCCCTTTTTCCTATTCTTAAATTCTGCTCATGTCCTGATTTTCAAGTTCATAGGCTAGACTCTGATTCATATGGTCTGGATTTTTGTGTTGTTTGTCTGTTTATGTAGCTAAAGTTTTACCTGTTGCCTTTCACATATAAAGTTTGCACTTCATTACTGAACTATAATCTTAGCAACATTATTTGCTAAGTTTTCTTTTTAAAGTTTTTAGTTGTTTTATTTTAAGTAATGTCTATTTGCCTCTTTTTCTTAGTCTATCTTTCTTTGCTAATACCCTGTCTTTTACGCACTGCAAGCATAAAATCTAAAACAGTCTCAAAAATTTTTATGATTTCTTCTCAACATAGCTCTTTACTAATTCTAACAAACGGATTATCTCAGGATTGTTACATTTCCTATGTCAGCTATATTTTCGCGTCTTCATATGTATATTGATTTTAGGTTATATTTGGAACATGGTTATATTCTCGTGCTTAGGTTTATGTTATAATTATTCAAATTTTGTTTCAGTGTTTTAATTGGTAATTGGCCTACAGAAATTCATCTGGAACTTTTTTTAGGAAATCTCAGTTTAATTTCATCTTTCAGCCTTGTTGAAATATATCATGAGCCACGGGGCTTGAGGCAGAGTTTACACATACGATTTTGGTCTTTTTTCTCCAGTTTCACATTTGCTCAATCTCTGTCACATTTAAGCAGCCATTAATAACCTCAGGTTCTGTATTCTGTTTCCCCAAGATGGAGAATCTCAAGTCTTCTGAAAATATTTGAAACTTCAGCCCCAAAAGACTGTTTCAGCTTGCTGAGCTGGCTACCTACTTCCCTAAACGACTGTGTCAGTCAGTTACTTTTTTCCCAAAATATTTATCAGTAAGTGGTGCCCAAGAAAGACCCTCTATTCTAGGTAGTAGGAATGCTGCATTTCCAAATATCCATGATCCAGAGAATTTGTGATGCATACTATAGTTTTCAATTCCAATTATTAAAGAAGTCTCCACAGAAATGTGTACAACTGAAGAACATATTGACCTCTTTTGAGATAATTTTTAATTAAATGCTTTCTGTCACTCTAGATTGTTTGGCAAATATCTAGAACTTCTGTGTCACAGGGGACATAGCCCTTCTGCCCTAAAGGCTGATCTCTCAACATAGAATGTGATTAGAGGCCTTCTTTCTGATAGTAGTGACCTTCTGAGCCAACCAGTCATAACAGCTACCTGAGCAGCTTCATTGCAGAGGGAATTTTTAGAACAGGTCTCTAAACACAAGAACTTGAATCACAGAACAATTAGAGAGACTAGGAAAGATCAAATTATTTCTTTTTGTGAGACCAATAAATGTATGGGAAAATAAATGGTTATAAAAGTATTTCACTCTTTAAGCTTTCCTGCTCCCAAACCATCTAGTGTATAAGCTGAAGCTATTCAAATTTTAACAGAAGAAAGAAATATATATGTATAATGGTTTTTCTAACAAAAGATATACAATATTGGAGATTGTAAGAGAGTGTATATATGTCCACATGCATCATGATTTTAGTTCAACATTTTTACAACAAGATTTGAAGTAGGATGTGAATTTTATGAATGTCAGTCTTTTCTGTGGCCTTCTCCTTGTTCATATCATTCTAATTTATCTGTATTGGTACATAGTTCAAAAACTGAGGATTAGTTCCTTGCTAACATCATTTTCATTTGTATTATTTAATCAGTGTGAATTTTTATTAGACTTACTCAACTGTAATTTCAATTGCTCTACATTTTGTAATATAGTAAGTTTTTATCACTGCAGACATTGTGGGTTGTTATTAGATCAGTAGGTGGAGCATAGGTCAGTTATTAATTATCCCATAAATAATTCACTTACAATTTCCCTCAGTACTGAAAATTACTTGTCAAGCAAAATGGAAGTTACCCAGTCAGTAAGCAGGAAAAAATAAGTTTACAAGAGAAATTTACTAAATTTTCAATCTCCCAATGGTTAAAAATGTGTGCTAAGTGTCAAAACATCCTAGGCAGATGATCAGGGAGATAGCTCCATGGCACAAGTGCCTCCCTGGCAAGTGTAAGGTTGTGAGTTCAAAGCCTAGGCCCACAAACAAAAAAGAACAACCTAGGCAAATTGTTCTATTACTTTTTTTTTTTTTTTTTTTTTTGTCTTTTCCAGACAGGATCTCACTGTGCAGTTCAGGCTGGCCTTGAGCTCACTTTTGTAGCCCAGGCTGGTCTCAAACTCACACTGATCCTCCTGCCTCAGCCTCCCAAGTGCTGGGATTACAGGTGTGCTCCACCACGCCCACCTTCTACTACATTTTTTATGTGAAAATACCAGGCTTCAGATTTGAAAGCAAGTCTGTTGGATGGTTTTACTGCAAGTTGTAATGAAAATGTACAGAACTCAGCTACTTAAAGATTGACCTCTCAATTTTATTAAATGTAAATCAAAGAGAACATTCAAAATATATGAGAAGTTTTACATCAGTAGAGTTCAATGTGATTGATTCTCATTCTTCATAAATGTAATATATGTTGATGTAACAAGCAGGAAATTAAATAATATAAAGCTAAATCATAAATATTATAAAACTATTAAACACAGCAACTTTAGACATAAACATATTCTATGATACTTAATGCAAGTAAATAATTAACAAATATCAAAATTTTCACTTTTCTACTTGTTACTTTTATGGATTATTTTGATCCTGCCAAACAAAAGTCACTTGGATATTTTCTTATGCTGTCATCTCTAAATCTTATAATGTTGTATTCTGTGTATAGCAGCTATAGGCTACCAAGGGGTATCTTTCAATTTATTTAAGTATTATTTGATTTCTTTCTTCAGACATTTATAGATTACCTCAGATATGAAAAGGTTCTTATCCATAGATATTGCGTGTGTGTGTGTGTGTGTGTGTGTGTGTGTCTGTGTGTGAATGCATTTATTTTGGTGATAACATAAATGTCTTTATTTATTTGGCAAATAATATAAATGCAATTCCATTTAAAATATTAAACTTTAACATTGTTGCTATATAAGGAAGTAATTGACCTACAGTAACTGATGGTTCTTTAGTGTTGCTACAATAACTTATCCATTATTGTGGGGTTTTGAGAGAAAAGAAATTATTTGGGGTTGGCCAGGGGGCTCAGCATGTTAAATGGCCTGCTTAAGTATAAGGAGGGGCAGGAGGTTTGGGGTGCACTGAGATAGCAATTGAGACTGGGCGTGGTGAGCAGGAGAGTCACTATAAATCTGATCTGTGTAGTGAGACCCTGTAGATCCTGTAGATCCTTCACTAAATCCACAAAAAAAAAAAAAGGAAAGAAAGAAAAAGAAAAAGAAATTATTTGGGTTTTTGTCTGTAAGTACTCATATTAATTGTGTACTATGGCTGTCCATATCTACAGCATACTTTCATAATAAAAATATTGTAATACATATAATATATAATATATTGATAACTATTCCTATGTTTTCTCCTATTAGATGCATTTATACTTTTTGCAGTTGTCTTGTGGTTCTTGGATATTCTGTCGGACATTTTATTTGTTTTATGCTGTTTGTAATTCAGCTTGGAAAATACCTATCAATTTATCAGCTGTTTCCAGCTTACTGATGATAACATCCAAGGCCCTGTGTTTATTTCAGTGGTTGTGTTTTTCAGGATTTCCTTCTGATTCTTTTTAAATTATTATTACTATTTTAACTTACCCATGTGTTGGGTACAAGGTCTCACTACGCAGCTCACACTCTTAGTGATCCTCCTGTTTTCAGCCTCCCTAGCACTGGAATTAGAGGTGTGAACCACCAAAGCCAGAGTAGGTCACCGGCTTAGCTGGCCTTGATGGTGGGGCAGGTGGGCATGAGAAGCTGGGATTGAACCTCGGTCTCTGAGCTTGCCAAAGCCGGTGCTTAGTCCATTGCTCTATATCACTGGCCCTAATGTTTGCTTTCTTATAATTCTCCTTTGGATATCTGATCTGCTTGTATTTTCCATCTGCAAGATTTTTCTCTGACTTCTACCCTGAGAGCTTTGTTGGCCTTGTGGAAGGAAAAATCTGCAAATGTGCATGTTTCCTACCTTATACAGGTGCTCAAGGGTTTTTCAGTGTCATGCTAGCCCACACATGCTCTGTAGCAACTGGAAATAATTACTGCATAAGAATCCTTCAAATTCCTTTGAATGCCTGACTCCGGAGGCTTCATATTTTGGACAAAAGTTTGTGTTTTCTATATTTGTCCATCTGCGTGGATTTCAGAGAGCTAGTTTGCTTAGATGCTTCCATTTTCATCAACCTCAGAAGAGTCTTTTTTTTATTGTAAGATTGGCAGAGAATGACCTCTAGGCTTCTCACATGTGATGGTAGAATTAGGATTTGAACACTCCCAGCATTATGTTTTCAACATGAATTCAAAAATAACATTAGATCATTCATATCAGAATATTCTGAGCTGTATTCAGGAGTCACAGGTGTCAGGCCTTGCTTCTAAACCCAGTTCAGTCATCTAGCGCTTGAGTCTATTTGGAAACTTAGTTTAATTTTTCTGTCTATTACTTTGCTTATCTACTAGAGAGAGAGACAATGGTAGTAGGAATCTAGTAGGAGTCACAGCAATTTTTCAGAAGAGATTCTAGAACAGTGTAAAACATGATACTAACAGCTTTAACTCTTATTTCCATTACCCAATGTTTATGCTATAAGAAGAAATACTATAGCATAATATTTATGATGGGTATGGGATTTAAAATCATTGTACTTGCCGTTGATTCCTGGTTTCCATGTAATCTTGAATAGTTTACCAACTGTACCCCATCTCTGCTTTTGACTGATCATAAAATGCATGATAATTTCAACACTAGGATAGTTGTAAGACCTGACTGCATTCTGTACCTAGGAGTTGGGCACAGTGCATAGAATTTAGCACTCAAAAGTGTTTCTTATTCTTTTTAGTAGAAATGGTAGCTTTACTATTTCCCATGTTGGGACATAGCTTAGGTTGGTTTTAAATGGCTTTTGTGCCCTGCTGAAGTCTTAAGATTCATCAGTTGGTAAGATCCAAAACAATGTCCTAATTTCTTCTCACCTTTCTCATATTTCTATGTCATTTAGGTTTGGCAGTACAATGATCAATGGTAAGTTATACTTGTAAATATGTATTCATAAATGCAGTTTGTATTCATAGAATTCCCACTGCATGAATCTTAAATGATTCACAGTATACAGATTGATGTTTTCTGTTCTTAGAAAACTAAAATATTTTATATTCATGAACACAATTTTTCTCTATTTTTAAAATTTGGTAGCCTGTAGTTAAAAAGCAAGTTCCTTTTCATTTAGTTAGCTTAGTATTTCTACTAAAAGATATTCTGATCAGAAACTTCAGGGAGATTGATATGTTTGTGGAGTAAACAATGAATAATTAAATAAAGACGTTTCGTGCAGAATCCAGTGATTTTTCAATGTCACTGCCTGTCAAATATATTCTTACATTGAAAATGCGTGTGCTTCATGGTCACACACCAGTGAATATTAATGTCACACAAATAACTAGTAAATAAAAGTATATGGATATTTGAAACCTTTTATTGTGGTAGAATACAAACCTTTACGATATTTATCATTTCTAAGTACACAGTTTATTGGTGTTCAAGATAAGCAATTATAACTAATTACCAAAGCTTTTTCATTTTGTAAAACTGAAACGCTGTACTTACTGATAAATGAAATTTCTTGAAACTTTTCTCTCCTGTAATCCCTGGAAAATCATTTATTTTATTGTTTACATAAATTTTTGTATACATGATACTTCATATGAGTGGAATAATACAACATGTATATTTTTCTCTTTTTGGTATTGGGGACTGAACTTAGGACCTTGTGCTTGCTAGGTGGATGCTTATGCTGCTTAGCTAAATCATCAGCCCAACATTTGTACTTTTCTAACTGGTTTATTTCACTTATACAATGTTCTTAAAGTGTATCTGACTATTAAAATGTATTCTACATATATGGAATATATGTATATTATATATAACATATATATTATATATGAAATTCCATATATTCCATGTATTTCTCATATATCAACATCTTTACTTCTTGGTAGTTGTAAATAACACTGCTTTGAACATAGAAGTACAAATATTTATTTTATTTGGGATCATTCTTTTAACACTGTTGGCTACATGCCAGAACTAGGAATTTTGTGGTCATATGGTAATTCTGTTTTTAAGTTTTTGAGATACTGTCAGAGAGGGTACACCATTTCACACTTCACGAAAAGGCAATAAGGGCTGCAATGGCCCATTTCCTTATCAACATTTATTTTTATGTTTTCATAGTGGCCATTGTAATGGATAAAAGACACAATATATTGTGGTCTTGGTTTTCATTTCCCTAATGGCCAGGGGTTCGAGAGCCCCTCCTGAGCTCACTGGTCATGTGTTTATCATTTTAACTTCATAGAGAAGACATAATTTGTTTTAACTATTTATATAATATACTCTAATTTATGGTCATTCCTCTGCAAACTACATCATTCCCTTCGGCCTTAACACACAAATCACAATTAGTAGGTCTCCTTTAGACATCAAATCTCTGCCCTTATCTTTCACTTCTATAATTTATTTTTATCTTCATTGTACCATGCAGTAGGAATTAATAGCAAACAAGAAAGATATGTTCCCAGCCACGTGGAAATTCATTTTAACCTCAAAGAGATTGCATATTTATAAATAGACCTATTATTTTATGAAACACATTCAAGATCTAAATTCAAATTATATCTCAATCTGAAACTTAAACAGAACAGATATGATGAAACTAGTAAGTTGCACGGCTTAGCTTATATCAACTCACAGAGAATTAACATTTTAAAGCTTTTGCTGAATGTTATTCATTTTGCTTTCCAAGGACAAACTGAGATGTACTTCATCATTCTTGATAAGGACCCACAGCACCAATTTCTTAATTAGTGGCCAAACCTTCCTTGTTGCACATTTTAAATTCATATTAAAAACAGGCTTTCTTTTATTTTCCTTAAGTTTCCATATATGAACCACAGAAACACCGGAGAAAATCTTCAGCAGTATTTGAATTTAAAGAAGCAAAAAAATATAAAAATTTTAATAAGAAAAAGTCAGGATTTGGGATTCTTTCCAAATGTATACCAGGGGTCAAAAGATGTCCACCTTCATAAATTAACAGTCAGTCTGAGGACAGAGGGGACATAAAAGGCCTTGGGGAGTCACTTAGTTAATCATTAATTAATCTGTCAAGCAAGCAAACTATGCTTTGTTCAATTGGTAGGAAGAATACCAATTTCTCTGAAGATGGCAGTGGTCCACAACAAGTCATACAAGTCTTTAATACAGGATCAAAAACAATGTGCTATGGAAGCCCACAATTGCATGGATCCAATCCATACATTCAGATACATTTTCATACAAAGGAGGATACTTTGGTTGAATCCTCAAGAGTATATAAAATATATGAGAGTAGGAATTGTTGTGATATAAACAGTACACAAAAGACTACATGGTCTTATTTTAGAAATGAAAAAAATTGGCATTTTCTTGGCTAACAATTCATTTACTTATACCCAACAGAAGAGCAACAGAGGAGGCTGGGAAAATAGCTCAGTAGAATAAGTGCTTGCCTGGCAAGGCAAGGGCCTGAGTTCAATCCCCTGGCCCCTCAATCAATAAATCAATAAATAAATAAATAAACAAACAAACAAATAAATAAATAAATAAATAAAAGAAACAGAGAGTCAAATTTGCCTTGTTACTCTCAGATAGATAGAGTAAACTGAACAGGGTAGGATAATTCCATGCTTTATATAGGTTCACCAGTATGAGGCCTCATGTACCAAAGATGACTGATGTCCTGATCATATTCAATAGTGAATGTTTAAGAAGCATGGACTTGATTGTTCCCCACAGTAGGATGAAATGATTATTCCTTGAAGGAAGTTAACATTTGTTTCATTGTCTTTTCTTTCCTACATAAGCATTTCATTCTTATAGTTCACTTTGAGATATGATTTTCTTTCCAAAATCAGTGTTGATTAACATGAATAAAGTGTATCGTGATAAACTAAGTAACTCATGGTACAATAAAGGACATAGGATACCGGGCCCCAAATAAGCAATTCACTGATCATATCAAACCCCAGACACTCAGAGGCTGACTTAGTCAAGTAGAAAAACACTGTTTTACAGGTAACACAGACATGAAAACTTAGAGGAAATACTCTGTGAAAAGAGTGCGTTCCACTTGACACAGTACGTTTATTGAATGAAAAATTCTGTATAGCTCTGTGTCCCCTATACAAAAGAATGTGGATCTAGAAACCCAGAAAATAAAAGCGATGGTAGACCTATTTCCTACAACTCAGAAGAGTCACTAGTGAAAGCTATTTTTCTATTCTTGAAATTCTGGAATGTGGATTGTTAGAAATCTTGGATCTCAAGAAAGCACTTTCAAGAGGGAAAAATAAAAAATGAATTTAATAAAAGTTTTGTCTGCCTCATGAATATGTTGGGACATCTTTTGTTTCTAGGAAGCCAAAAAATACAGTCATCATTTTGGTAGAACCAAATGACCAAAATCAATATGATTAAATAAAGACCAGCTACGATAGAGACTGATATGTGAAACTCAGGCAATCAGCCAGACACACCTGATATGGTCCTGACCAGCTGTGGCTTTAGGTGGACAGTGAAAAGCTTCAATTTGATATATCAGGGTGAGCAATGATTCAGACTGAACTGGATATGAATACGATTTGGACCAGCCTATCATTCTCCCAATGTCAGCAGAAAGTGTAGCCTGGAGGATGGAGTGTCTGGAACAGAAAGCAGAACTGGAAAGTTCTGAGTGTCAATGATGACCCTGGAAACAAATATAACAGAAAGGGCTGCAATTTTTCTTTCCTCATTCAACTCAGAGAGAGGTGTCGATGAAATTTCTCGGATGGATCTTTCCCAAATGTAGGAAAAGAACTCTATATTAATTTCTATAGATGCACGCATATGACAGCCAGATACTTTTTTCAGGCCAAAATGCCTGCTAAGCTATTAGGAAACAGGTCAACACTTAATCTTGACTGCTATGGAGATACATGCTTCCCTTGGGGTTCTGCATTTCGCATTCTTTTTTTTTTTTTTTTTTTTTTTTGTCTTTTTGAGACAGGGTCTCACTATGCAGTTCAGGCTGGCCTTGAGCTCACTTTTGTAGCCCAGGCTGGTCTCAAACTCACACTGATCCTCCTGCCTCAGCCTCCCGAGTGCTGGGATTACAGGTGTGAGCCACCACGCCCGGCTTGCATTTCGCATTCTTATCCATCAAACAGAGGTAAAGCATACAGGTCATTGGTCCTACATGAAAATGCTTGTGGGCCAGCATTGTTCTAGATCACCCTAATGGGGCTGACCATGGCTTTGTGAGTCCTGTAATGCAGCCCTTAATTTCTGTTCCTATCTTGTTACTTTACCCTGTTCCCAGATGTTCCTGCTAAGTAATTTATACGCATATCCACCTCAAGCTTTGATTTCTGAACACTCAATTTTCAAAACCCATTGTTTTTGAAGGAGGAAAAAGCCCTATGCAATATTTGGCTTGTGGTTAAATTAACGCTATCACTTGCACCCTGGCTAAGTTGATCTAATGAGGTAGAGTAATCAGTGCTAGATGGAATTCTGTTTCATTAGCATTTAAATCTCCAATACCAGAATCACAGCGTGAGGCCTGGCCTCATAGCTCAGTGGACCAAGTGCTTACTTAGGCAGAGCACAGCAGCCAGGTTAGGTCCCAGGCAGGGCATGCTGAGACTGCAGTGGAGACTGAGTGTGGTGGCGCGTGCCTGTAATCCCAGCACTTTGGGAGGAGAACCACTATTCTCCTAATCTATGTAGTGAGACGCTGTGGACCCTATAGACGGGGTCCTAAATACAAAAAAGAAATGGTAGTATGAAACTCAAAGATTTCAGAGAAAGGACATTGAAACTGTGACAGGAACTACTTGCTTTTTTGACCAAATGGGTTCTATTGTGTTGTTTCTTTCATAGAAAATGAACAATCTGACTATGAAAGAAGAGATGAACATAGCACTGGGGCTTCTTATCACAAACTGAAAATAATTAGAGAGAGTGAGTCAATAGGGCAGATGCAAGAATACTGTACTGTGTGGCACACTTGATATCTGGGATCAGGTCCAAACAAATCTAGAGGGCACATAGAATTACGTGAGCAGGTGGCCTAGCATCCCATGCTGACTGTTTTTGTCGCACTGACTCTTCCCTCTAATTTACATCTACAGCCCCATGAGGGGTTTCAAACAACTATGGAACAAAGAAAACAGCTCCACAGATTGATACATTTTTGTTGGTAGGAAACGAACTTCTGTAAATTTGTCACTTCAGACAAGCTGGCTCTGCTGCAGTAGGTGGACTTTGTTTTTTACATTGTACTGTATAGAAAGAACAATGGGTGGAGATACAAAAAGATATAGATTCTCGATGAGAAGGCAATATATTTGCCTTTTGATCAGTGTCCCAGTAGAAACAAAATTAGAAGACTTATGATTAGGGAATATTGCAAAGGATTGTGTGTGTGTGTGTGTGTGTGTGTGTGTGTCACAAAAGGGAGAGAAATGAAGACGGAGGAGAGTGAGAGACGGAAGGAATAGGAGAAAATGAGATAATTTCCGTCATGAGAGCTAGCTATTTGGTGGCAGGCTGATTGTGTCAGATGACTTGTATCTGAAGGGTTAGTGATTCAATCTTACACAAGTCAATATCAATTCCAAATATTTCCTTCCACTTAAAGATTTGCAGTCAACATCATTGGAAGATTAGAGAAGCCAACATGAACATAAAATCCCATGTGACACCAAGTCAAACACAATGAGAAAGTCAAACACGATGGGAAATTAAGAATATCATTCTGTACAACTGTTCCATTAAACATCTAGACTAGCCTTCTGCACAACAACTATGATGTCTTTTGGGGGAACAATGCTCTATAGATTCTCAGTGTTATCCTTATGCATTCAGGTTATATATCTCATATATTTGTAAGCTTAAATAACTCACAACATATTCCCAATGGCTAGAATACAAATGTCTGAGAATCAAGAAATAGAAGTAGACTATTGCCAGTTGCACAATTCATTTATGTAATCTAGGCTTTCCATTGATGCAACTGTCATTCTGAGAAGTAGTAACCTTGTCTCTTATGCATAACAATGGAAGAGAAATAACATTTCTGCACATAGATACAAGGGTTTAATAGTAAAGTGAAGCATCAAGAAACTACTCATTATTTAGCATATCTTACTCCATTTAAAAAAAGAAGAAATAAAGAATTTTTGCAAAAACGATTACTTGTGTACTATGATAATTAACGAGTAATGACTCTAGTTTTCTTCCCACAGCATGAATAGAAAAAGGGACATTAAAGACCAAAAAGTTTCCTGAAACTGTGTAGCAGGAATACACATTTGTAACCTCAATGGACTAACAGTTGCTGTCAGGGCTGAAGAGCGTCACCCCAGGGCGGGGTCTCCTAAGAACATCTGTGCTCCCCTCCTGACCTTTCTCAACTGCTGCATCTTCATTTTGGCTTCATTTTGTTTTGTTGAGTGAATTACCTGTAAAATGAAGGGAAGAAAAATCAGCAACACTAACAATTACAACACAGATTTCTGTGATTTTCTTGTGCAATATTTAATTATTTTGAAAATCATGAAGTGAGATATTTGTAAGATTTTGCAGCTGTTAGGAGATGGTTTACCAAAGAATTAAGCATGAAGATTCATACAGTCAGCAAGCCTGTGTAGTGATCCTTTGGATAACCTACAGCAGTTGTTACTCCTGCAAAATAATATTTAAAAATAAATCTAAAAGATAAGACACTGACTGGTCTTGATACACCCAATTCTTTTTCCACGGCTAGTTTAACCCTCATGATTTAAGTGGTAGTACAACTTCTGAGCCAACTTTCAGACATATTGTATGTGAATTTTCTTCCTGGAGTTCTGTGGTGAGAAAAATCCTCTCCACTAGAGTCTGTTTTGAGGAATCTGCAGCTATTAGCTAGCTTACTGAACTGTCTTTTTAACAAAGTATGTTCATTTCAGGACTATTAAAGTCATTACTTCAAATATATTCTAAATCTATGATTTACACTCTGCTATGAGTCATTATTAGAACAGAAAAGCAAGGGAAGGGCAGATAATTGGCTTATGTTCTCCAGCTGAGGTCATGATCAGAGGTGAGATGCTTGCCAGAAACTTCAGGAAGACATCGCATGCATATAGCACTCCACCCGTCTCCAAAAGGAAACATAAAGCAATACAAGGCTGGGGTTCTTTCCCTTTTCCCCAAAGTCAGGGCAGTACCAAAAATTGGAGCAGACCATGTTAAGTTTTGTGCTGGAATGCCGAAAGACGCACCACAGGTCAGAGGTGAGACACAGCATCTTGCAAACCAGTTCAGACAGTGATTTTTCATGTGGTATTCTCCCTGCAGTGCAGTTGACTATTATTAAATTTAAAAAAAAAAAAAGAAAAAACCATCATGAAGTCTAACAGCTCAAATACTTCAAAGCATGTCCTCTAGGATTCTGAAGGACATTGTTATTTATCTCGAAAACAAAACTTGAATTAGAACTAAAAATCGTCTTCCATTCTAAGTTATGGTGAATTTAATTTTTGCTATAATTTACTATGGATGTTTAACAATATGTAGGCAGCACTTGTAAAATATTCTTATTATCCTTATTAGTTTCTCGAAAGGCTGATATAGAAGTTCAGGCTAACACCACAAACATTATTTTAAATCCTTATTCTCATCATTAAATCATTCTTCCTGATTTACTTTAAATATTTTTAACAAAAATGATATTGATGAACAGAAGAGTTAGAATCTTACTGAAAGAATACAACTAACACAGAATTTTCTCACTCCCTCTTTAGCTGTATAGAATAGCCATAATTCAAAATTTTTTCTTGGCCAGGGAGATAGCTCAGCGGTGTAAGCACCTGCCTGACAAGTACAAGGTCCTGAGTTTCATCCTTGGTACCACAAAACAAAAACAAAACCCAAAATAACAAAATTCAAATTTATTATTTTCTTGCTTTCATTCTGATATTTTACTAACGAGTAATTGATCTAAAATAAGTCTATGTTCAAAGTACACAATTTGATGTGATCTGAAAGTTATTTATGAAGTATCTGCACATCCATGAAACAAAAAACATATATTATTATTATTATTATTATTATTATTATTATTATTATTAATTAGAAATTTCACACATTGCTGTAGACCATGCAAAATGATAACACACTTTGAAATATCTGGCAAGTTCATTTTAAAGTTTCTACTATATTTCATTATGTCCATAATTCAGAAAGCCTCTTTTGATTTCCATATCTGTGCCTCTCTTTTATCCTCAGGCAATGGCAGATAACCTTTCTTTCCCTAAAGAGACACCCAAGTTACATAGATTTTCTTCATTCAGCTTCCGTTACTCAGTTAATACTTAGATATTTGAGTGTGCAAAGTTTTTGACTGTCACAACAGAAATGCTGTGAACATTTGTGTACAAATGTTTGTATGGCCTCTTATTTCAATTTCTTTCAGGAGTTTTTCCAGAAGAATAGGAAAGTTGCACAAAAGCTGAAGTTTTAAATGAACTTGCCAGATTTTTTCAAAGTGTGTTATCATTTTGCATGGTCTACAGCAATGTGTGAGATTTCTAGTTAATACGAGTTTCAGTGCTTTCTATATAAACGTTTTTTGAAAAAATGTAGAGATACTAATGCATTTTAGTGATATCTAAGTATGGTTTTAATTTGCTTTTCTCTGTTTACTAAATTATCTTGAGCATTTTCATTCCTTTCATGCACCTTGTAGGTCTTCTTTACTGAAAAGTTTCTCCAAATCTTTGTCTTATTTTGTGAAAATTGACTTTGTTTACAATTGAGTTTAGAAAGTTCTGGACATATGCTCCTTGCACACTTTTTGTGGATGTATTATTTATAAAAATCGTCCTCATTTTTTGGATTGCAGTTTGATGCCTTTCGTAGTGTTTATAGACCATAAAATAAGAAAAAGGGAGAAAGAAATTTGAAGAAAGGAAGGAAACCAATACATGAATGGGGGAAAATGCAGGGGATGAGAGAAATTAAAATGTGTTCTCTTTATACCAACTCCCCGTGATGAGACTTCTATGTTGCCAAGATGCTTAATAAAAATAAAAATTAAAATAATTGAAAGACACATGAGAACAAAAGTTCTAATTTCTAATAAGGTTCAGCTAATGAGTTGTACTGATCGATAATATTTTTGGCTTTGTTTTAATTTTTTGTCTAACCATAATTGAAGGCTGTTCATTTTTGCTTCTTTTCTGGAAGGCTTATAGATTCAGGTTCATCTTTAGATCTGTGATCCATTTGGATTTATTTTTACGATGTCTAAATATCGTCTTCTAGCACCATTTCAAAATACTTTTTTTTTTTTTTTGCAGGACTAGGGTTCTTTTGCACTGAATTGCATTTTCACCTGTGTCAAAAATCCACTGAACATAGAAATTTTGTTCCATTTCCTGGTCTCTCCATTTGTTCCTGTTATTTGTTTGTCTATCTTGATGACAGCACAACTTACATGATTCCTCTAAGCTTAAATTAAGGCTTTAAAGTGAGCATTGGAACTCTTTCCACTTAGTTTACTTTCCCAATTTCTGGGAGACTTCTAGTATCTTTGAATACCTATGAAACTTAGAATTAGCCTATTAACTGCTATGAAATACTACTGGCTTAATTTGGATTACTTTAACTTTTAGAACTCTACTCAGGTGAAGTCACAATGGAGAATTTTGTTGTCCATAGGCATAAAATACCACTTACATTTCCATTTATACCTCTCTATTGATTATCAAGATAGCGTCTTAGTTACTTTTTACTCGTTGCTGGGACAAATACCCGATACCCAAAATGAAGGAAGGAAAGTTCCATTTAGTTCATAGTTACTGGAGGTTTCAGTCCATACTTGGCTGGCCCAAGGCTGAGTGGAAGAGAGCAGAGAGCATCCAGTTCATGGCAGCAGAACAGCAACAAAATGGTGACAGAGGCAGCCAACCAATCAGGGCAGCAGAGCAACAGCCTAAGTCTGTCTCTCTGTCCCTCTTTATATTGCATTCAGGCTTCAAACCTCAGCCTATCTGCCTTAGGCTATACCCATAATCCCAAAAGTACTAAGATCATAATCCCATTAGTACTAAAACGCATAATCCCAGGGATCATGAATCAAGTCTCAAACTCTAGAAGACTCTGCCCCATGATTGCATGAGGCTTTTTGGAGACAACATAACAGATAGGAAAGGATGCTTCAAAATATCCTTCATCAAGCAGAAACACCTATGTAGTTTTAGACAAAAGTAGAAGCTGATTCAGTAGGGACAATCATATAAGTCTTTCTTTAGGAATTTTTAATGTACTGATCTATGCTGACTAATTTTCAAATGTGAAATGAACCATAAAATCCAGAGATACTCTCCATTTCATGTGCTACCTCCTGCTCCTGCACTGCCCACCTCTCTTTCTTTTCTTCCTATGTGGCTCTCTCTGCCTCTCCTCTGCGTGCAGACACAGGTATGTGAACCCACTTGCAAATATTTTGTCAAAGCATTTATTTATAGCACCAGTAAATGCTTTGCTTGTATCTAGTTTTACTGGTATAGTTTCTGTTTTTAATATTTTGTCAGATGAAATATTGGTTGTACCTGGCCTTAGAGTTTTCTATGGAAGAGCTTTAACTATGTAGACAGCTTCCATATTAAGCATGGGACTAATTTTCCCTGATTTCTTGTACATTTCAAGAAATTATTTTATTTCCTTAAAATTGATGTGCACTAATTTTCTCATGAAAATGACCTATTATTCCACTAATATCTGTAAGATCAGCATTGGTGATAGCACTTGCTGCATTCTTGCTTTGGGGAATATTTAACTTTTCCTGTAATCATTCTAATTAATTCACCAACTACCATTGTCTCAGGGCCTTAACTTTATGTTTACTTTTTACTTTCTGCATCAAATATATTTTTTCATGCTGATATATAGTATTCATCTCTTCAGAAACTGAAGTTTAATTTGTTCCTCTTTTCCTATTCACTTAAAATGGAAAAAGATCTTTCCATCATTCTCTTGTCCTATTACAGGTATATAAAACTTTCCAAAAGTAGTTTCTTAGTGGCATCCAATATATTTTGAAATAGTGTCTCCATTTTTATTCAGTGCAAAATGCTTTTGATTTTCCTTTTCTATCTTCCTTGCCATAGGAGTTATTTGGAGCTAAGTCTTTAGTTTCAAATTATCATATAGCTTCAAATTACTTAGGGGATATTTCTTTATTTTTCTGTTACTTTTCTAAACTATTATTTCCTTTTATTAGAGAAAATACTTCACATGAACTGAGACACAATAAATATAGTGAAATCTGTTTGTTGACCATATTTTTTATAATCAGTGTAGAGTTGAAAAATGTGTTGAATATTCTATAAATATTAAGTAGTCTGCAAGGTAGTGTTTCACTTGGGTGGAGCATTTCGGAAATATTTTTGCTTATTGCAATTTATAATATTCTAATAATCTTCATCTTTAATTCATCTTGCATGCAGTTGCTCAAGCAAGTATTAAAATCTCTATATTGTGAATTTCTGTATTTTTTTCTTTTATTGGACTTTTTTTTTTTTGTCTTTTTGAGACAGGGTCTTGCTATGCAGTTGAGGCTGGCCGTGAGCTCACTTTTGTAGCCCAGGCTGGTCTCGAACTTGCACCAATCCTCCTGCCTCAGCCTCCCGAGTGCTGGGATTACAGACGTGAGCCACCATGCCCGACTATTGGCTTTTGATTTATATTTTGAACATCTTTTATTAGTTACATAGATGTGAAGGATTTTGATGCCTTCTTGGAAAAGTGACCATTGATTACTATAAAATAAGTTGTTCTTGGGGCTGGTGGGATGGCTCAGTGGTCTAAAGCACCTGCTTAGGAATGTTTAGGTGGTGGCACGGACCATGGTTCAATCTCTACCACCACATGCTGTGCCAGGCTCACCCCCAGGTCAGGCTGAGCTGGTCACAAAAAAAAAATTGTTTTTTCTTTACTTGAACATAAGTTACATTTAGTAACACTGTAGCTGTAGCTACTCCAACTTCTGTTGTTTAGGGTGAGGTTATTTTTTCCATCTTGAAGGATTAATTTACTGTTGCATTTGTATGCTAATACAATATTTGAAGATATCCATAAGTTTAGTCTCACTGTATTATCTAATACGAAATCTCTTTCTTTCAGTTGGGCTACTTATAACATTTAACTTTTGTTTAATGTTAATATCATTGCTTTTAATGAAATCTCCACAGAATCTAATTGCCACTTTTTGTTGTATCAATAATGCTTTTGCTGTCAAATAAAAGAATTTCTTGCTTATCTTAGGTTTAGCATATTACTTAGGTTATTTTAAAAGCTTTTAATTTTAAATTATATATTTTCTTTAGCTATTAATTTTAAGTTAACATTTACATCATGTGAAACTTAGGCTCGGGCTCACTTTTTATGCTATGGATAACCAACTTCTCTGCATAATTTGTCATAAAGATTATGTAGCGTAACTTGAATTCCATTTTCACTTTCTTTTAAAAAAAGAAAGAAGCTATTGACATAACTAAAGATGCATAGATAGACTGCTAGAACAGAATAGAGAGGTTAGAGTTTATCACATTCACCAGTAGCCGACTTACTTTCACCAAAGATGAAAGGACACTTACAAGAGGAAGGACAGCTTTCTCAATAAATGGGACAATTGGACAAATAAATTTTTTTAGAAAGTAAATTACCCAAAAGACTAGACTTCTGTTCCATATCGGTTGTAAAATTATCTCAAAATAAATTAAATGAACCGTGAGGTCCACAGTTAATCTCCACTTCATGGGCTACCTCCTTCCCTTCCCATGTGGCTCTCTCTGCCTCTCCTCTTCATGCAGACACAGGTATGTGAACCCACTTGAAATATTTTGTCAAAGCATTTATTTACACAGCTGTAAATTCTTTGCATGTATCTAGTTTTACTGGATAGAATGCACGAGATGAAATGTAAGCCTCGAAACTATGGAACAACTATAATTAAAGGAAAAACAGTAAAAGTTTCTCTTCAGGGCATTCGAATGGGCAAAGACTTTTTGGTACAAGACTCTAAAAGCACAGGAATAAAAGTAAAACTAGACAAATGGAATTAAATCAGACTAAGTAGCTATTCATAGTCATTTTTTAATAATTCAATTTGTTTCTGAGCATGTGTATACTGGTATCAAGCACTAGTAATTTGGTCTAACACACTGCACATTATTAATAAACCTATGAGCAGGACACTAGTGTGCTCATTCAATATGATTAACTGATCAGTAACTACTGAGTTAAAGATGTCAATCAAGAGCATGAAGAAAAACACTTATTCTGTCCTTCATTTATCCATTTACCTATGAACTTCTTCTATGCTATCAAGGTTGTGTTTCTTTCTTTGGCCTAGAAGTGTGTCAAAGTGTGAAGTCTGTAAAACATGTCCTAGGCTGAGTCAACCCATACTGGCTTATCACTGCTGCCTATGCAGCTGTCGCTCAGCACCAGTGTGCATTGAGTAGATGTGGCCTTGTGCTTCTACAGTTAGGCAGAAACATATGTCATGTTCACATTCAAAATGTATTTATGTGGGGCACAATACAGGCCCTGGGGATGCTGCTCAGTGACAGGGTTTGCTTAGTACACTTGATACCTCGGGTTCTTCTAGTCATTGCAAAAAAAAAAAAGGAAAAAATGAAAAGAAAAAGGAAACAAAACTCAAACCAAGGTATTTATGAGTGTGGTAAGAATATACACGTTTAGACATAAAAGGTAACTCAGCAATGATCTGGCTCAATATTTGCATTGCTAAACTTCAGACAGAGTACAAAAAGTAGATTATGTGGTGAGACAACTTTGTTGTGACTTGAGTCTATTATTCATTTCTCTAGGTCCTGTATTTCTTAGCAAGATGAATTTTCATGTATTTATTTGTTTGTTTATTTATTTATTTTAATATACGGAACACTTCACGAATTTGCATGTCATTCTTGTGCAGGGGCCATGCTAATCTTCTCTGTATCATTCCATTTGGCAGTATATGTACTGCCAAAGCAAGCTCAGCAAGATCAATTTAGTCTCCCTTAGCCTTATTGTCCTCAACTATAAAATAAGTGTTTGCTTTCTGGGAGCACTGATGCAGTGAATGTAAGACCACAGAGGTAACCAAATGCTCTATACACATTAATTATTAGACATTAACTATTGGAAGCAGTACCATGATTTGACCTCAAGTCTCTGATTCAGCCTGAGCAGAAGAAAATGGCTCTAAATCCATCTATGAACATAAAGCAATAACTGTAAACATGCATTCTATATTAGTGCATTAAAGTAATTAATGTTCACTGTTTGATTCCTCTTTTGTAGAAGAACTTTACCTCCTTGAAACATAGAAGTCAGATGTGACCACATGACTATCTTTGCCCTGTATCAATATGAAATGTGAATGGTTCTGTTATTTAAACCTACCTTCAAGAAGCTTTAAGAGAAATTGTGTAATTATCTTTTTTATTATTTTATTAATAAACCTGGTACTACCTACTAGGGATTGAACTTTGTAGATTATAGCAATATGATGAGAGGTGTAAAAGCTTAGCAAAACCCATGATGACAGTATAGGCTAAGAAAAAAATAATTGTTCCTTAAGCTTTCAAAATCTGGGGGAATTTTGAATACAAAATAATGTATTAAATCTAATAGGTACAGCAAATTGCATGGTTTTTTAAATTGTTGTATGAGTAATTTTTCTCCAGAGAAAAACAACTTTAGGTAGACAGACAGGCAGACAGACAGACAGACAGACAGACAGACAGACAGACAGAGACAGAGACAGAGACAGAGACAGAGACAGACATTTTATACACATGGAAAGATAGAGGTTCACTGTAAGAAGCTGGATCACATATAAATGAAGGCTAAAAAGTCCAGCCTACACGAGTTAGTGTAGAAGCTGCACTTCAAGTCTGAAGGTCTAAGAAGGAGGAGAGCCAACTATAGGGATCTGAGTCTAAATACAGGTATCTAAAGTAAAAGACTGGCAGTCAGAGAAAGTCTTTTTCAGCCTTTTATTCTTACTTGGGTCTTCCACAGACTGCGTAAAGGAATGACATGAGTGAGGACATTCTGGCTTATTCAGACTATCAATTCAAATCTTTACAAACACCCTAAGAAAAAAAACCAGAAGTCATTTTTCACCAGATACCTGGGCACTATGTGGCCTTGTCAATTTGATGCCTGAAGCGAATCATCACAATCGTCTTACTGCTTCTTTCTAAGGAACCACTGTCTACAAACTCTGCCAAATAAATGTTTCAATGTTCTGAATTTTATGTGGAAATTCTGTTTGTAAAGTGCTGATCTCCTGGGTCAAGAGAATATATGCATGAGTAATTTTCTTTCAGTTTTCATCCCAGATGTTTGGCAACACACAGACAGAATAAAATACAGACAATCTTGAAATGAAATTAAAAGAACTGTAGACTGATCAGGGAAAAATGTTTTAAAACTGAAGCAGGAAGTGTCTTCCCAAGTGTACTGTTTTACTCATTTATGAAGAACCCTCTGACTTATCATTTGCTCAGAGGAAAGTTTCGATCAGTGTTAGTTACATAAAAAATATTAGTCTCATAACTACCACTAAAATACATGCTATGACTGAGGCTTTTACAAAATTAAGTACTATTTAGTTTAAAAAATGCTGATCATATTATCATTGAGGTTGAAATAAATATAAAACTAAAAACACTATACTATTTCTTCAGGTAAAATCATATCATTGCAAACAAATAGAAAGTTCTTCACAATTTTCTAATAAACTCTACTTTTCTAAAATTATATTTTAAAGATTATCTTTTTTGTGTGTCAGGCTGGTAGCTCAGCAGGCTAAAGCACCTGCTTAGGCAGAGTGCAGTGGCTGGGGTTCGATCCCCAGTGTCTGCCCACCATGCACACTAGACAGTGAGATTGGGCAAGATGGCATTGCCTGTAATGCCAGCACTTGGGAGGCTGAGAACAAGAGGACTGCTATGCGTCAGACCTATGTAGTGAGACCTTGCAGACCCTGTAGATTCCGTCATGAATACAGAAAGAAAAAAAAAAAAAGAAAAAGAAAGAAAGAAAGGAAGAGATCAGCATTTCTTTACTTGGTAATGTACCTGTGAGAAAATGGAAGGGCTGAATATGGGAAGATTTGATGGACACTTCCAGTAATACTACATGGAACTTGAATGTAGTATTTTAAAGTCTGAATTGATGACATTGCTATTAAATGCACACCATATATATATATATATATATATATATATATATATATATATATATGTTTTGTATTAATTGAATGCTTAATGCTCTTTTAAAACAGTATCTTAAAAGAAGAAATTCACTAAATGGAAAAATGAAAATGACCAGCTGTTTTAAACATGAAAAATGTGAATGACAACACAGAGGAGTGAGGAGCATGGAGCCAATGTGTGACAGTTGAGGACAAGAACGAAAGTGTTAACATGAGGTCTCAGTGTGTTAACAGCTTTCTCAAGAAGATGTGGTAATAAGTGGAAGGTGATGTTGACTAGAAAGGAATTCTTATTTTATATTAGAGGCTTCACTTCTTAAGCTTTTTTTTTTCTTTTGATCATTTTCTGATGTTATGAATCCATGAATGAAGTAATTCACCAATGAAGTTAGAGGTCTCTTGGTCCAATCACCTCGTGGGAAGCCTACTTCTGAATACCTGAGCCCTTTAAAGGAAGTGTTAAATGCCAATCATGACACTGCTGATTGTTCAGCTGTGGATGTGGTGCAGAAAGCATGCAAGGCAAAAGAAGTACACCGTAGTAGCTACAGTTTTCACTTGACTACATGATGGTTTCAATGTTTGTTGTTACTATAACAAACAGTAAGGTGAATGAGTAGAGTGCAAAACTATCTCAAATGAAGAACACGACTGTTCTAAAAGTTCCCCAGAAGAGTAGACCCAAGCCAGCACTTTGAGGATGCTTCCTCTCCAAGACATGGAGAACGGAACAGGGGCAGGCTAGCAATAAGAGAAGAATAATTGAGACAAGGGCCTTTGTATAAGCTGTCCCTTTCCCCTCATATGTCCAGTGAGTAAATCATTCCTTGCTCAGCTGGTACAAAGCACCTAAGGCAAAAGAATTCATGACATAGAGGCAGAATTCTAATTGCTGAGTGTAAGAGATAAAAAGAGAGTGAGAAAGTCAGAGAGATAAACAGATGCCAGTTCATTGGCTTCACCTGAGTAAGATGAGGGAACATCTGAGTAATCTAAATAGGCCAAAAAAAAAAAAAAAAAAAAGACCTAACCTGAATTTTATAAAAGATCACCGCAGCTATTGGGTTGAAGAGGTTAGTCAGGTGATGAGCAGGAGTAAGACACAAAGAGCTGAGAAGAAGGCGATTAAAGTTAAGGCAAGAGAGAAGGCTGAGGTGTATTGTGATTCTATCCTGAAAGCAAAATAATTTGCTAACACGTGTAGAAGAGAAAATATGAAGTCCACAATAACAACAAAATGTTGGCTTGGGCACCTGGAAAACTATGGCCACCATGAAGTAGGATGGGAGGATTGTGGAGACAGCAGAGCAGTAGTCCGCTTTCTCTCAGTAAGCAAGGACCCATCTCTTGGGCCATGATTTTCTATACTGGGAGAGTTTTCCTTAGTTTGCATTTGCAGTGCAGACCAGTTACACTTCTCAGCACCAGTGTCACTGCCCCAGCTCTACTGAAGATTGTCAGGCATTGGATGCTCAAAAGACACCCCTGACCCAGATCTTTTAGGTCCACAACACACTCTAGAGTCACTCTCTTGTAGGAATTTCATGATTCAACTTCTCTTCATCTCCTGACTCATAAGAGCTTTGAAGCAAAAGGAAGGTGGGCTAATGAAAAGAATCAAGATGTGTTGCTGTTAGAGTTTGTGCATAGGTGTCCCCCTAAAGCCTCAATTCAGTCATAGGGAAGCTTCTGGAATTTGTAATTTGTTATTGTGGAAATGGGTGCTGCATTTCTCCTGGGGCAGGTGATTTGCATTTCACTGTAAGGAATGAAGAGAAATTAGCTGCTTGAGCCACTGCTAGCTCTCTCCCTTAGCTCTGGCTCTTACTGCCACCATGAAAGGTTTTTCTCTGCTGTGTGCCTCTCTGCCTTGGAGCCAGCTGAATATGGACTGAAACCTCCAGTAACTCTGAGCTAAATAAACCTTTCCTTCTCTCATTTTGAGTGTCCGGTGTTTGCACCAGCAAGGAAAGAAGAGTCACTAAGACAATTACCTACATGTTCAAATTCCCTAGGATGAATATGGTTATTATGTATATCTAAACATGTAAGTAAACTAAATCATTTTGTTTTAAAAAGAAGAATGGAACGTTGCCGCCAATGTAGCTGCAGTGGAAGCCCAGGTGGTGTTACTTAAGGTGCACAGCTGCTGTAAAAATCAATGAAGTGTGTAGCCTGGCTCCTAGCAGGACTGCTCAGGGACCCCTGTGCTAGGTAACTCAAGTTGGATCTGTCAGTGAGATACTCAGAGCTGGCAGCATGGATCCTGGCTCATCTCTCTACTGCGACAACTCACCCTATCAGTATGAGAGGACCCAGAGCAGCGTCTTTGTGCAGCACATGTTACGTAAATAATGTTGGTTTAAATTTCCAAAAATTCTAATATCTTCCCCATGTTGTTTCTATTTGTTTGAATGCATTAGAGTACAATAAAAGCACTGAGAGAGTTTTCAAAATGTGACTTAGATGAACTAGAAGTGACTAAGTGTATCTAACTCTCACTCTGTTCTTTCAGAAGTTTAAAGTAGTTGGTTCTCACTGAATGATGCTGTTAGTGATAAAATCTAACTGAGATTAAAATATTGCTCTGCAATCTCTATCACTATGTTAAATGCCAAATTTATGATACTTACATCCTACATGGCAAATTTATCAAATATTATTCTGCCATCTTTCAGTGAAGAGGAATCTTTCAGTGTATCACAATGCAATCATAAATAATCTAAAGACTAGGCCTATATCAGGCTTCTGTTATTCCATCAATTAGGTTATTGCTGATGAGATTAATTCCACATACCTAAGTCTACAGTGATTGACAGACAGGTTTATAGGGTAGAAGTGCTTACAGATCATTCAAGGACATTGACTGGCAGATACAGTTATATGAATATTTTGTTATATTTTCTCTGAGTTATTCTATCTGCTAGGCTTATAAATCTATAAGTTAAAATGACAAATCTCCTCAAATCATTCAATTTGAGCTGTGAGTTAACTTTATAGAGGCCTTTTTTCTCTACCTATATGAGTCCTTCAAGTGGTAACACAGGAAAATATAAAGCAACATCGTTTTTTATTTTATTAGTGTATTTTACAAGAATTCTGCAGATACACAAGCTTCAAAGATCATAAACACCAAGGTCTTGAAAACTTTGCCTTCCTATAAAGTGTTTTTTGATAAGCGGTCCTGCCTTCCAACCTATAAATACACTGTTACCCTTGAGGGAGCAAAGATTTATCTCTTCTCGATTTATAAGTAAATCCATTGTTAACCCATCTCACCTCTTCACCAGTAAAGGGCTGATTTATGATTGATGGTAAATGGGTTCACTGGAGCCAGCTGTTACTAAGGTTAAGAAGACAAAGTATAAGAAAACCCAGCGAATTGTGTGCAATTTAATAAAGTCAGCTGTACTATACTGAGCAGTGTCAGACCTGAAGAAACAATTGATTATTGCATATCACACAGTTCTAATGAGAAAGAGCACACAACTTAGTGAATATGCCTTTGGTAGGAAATTGTGTACCGCAATTGGAAATTAGGGTTTTGTTTTTTATATCTCTCAGGTAATCCTCCAAAATACCTTTTTGTAAATGATTACTTGTCCATTATGGTTTTTATATCTTTCTGTGTCAGAGTCAAGAGAAATATATTAAGTACTAATCATATTAAAGAGTAGTAAAGCAAAACAAAATGAAAACGCATTTCTATTATCTGAACATCTGTATTTCCCTAAATTCCTATGCTAAAATCTAAGTCCCATTGTGATCAACCCAGGGGATGAGATATTTGGGGAGTACTTAGGTCATGAGGGTAGATTGTACATGAATGCAATGAGTGTTTTGGGAAAGAATGACTCATTTGTGCTTTTTCACTTTGTGAAGAGACAGACAGAAGAAGGTGCTGTCTGTGAGCCAGTGAGTAGTGGAGACTCACAAGAGCACTAGATCTTGTTCTCTCCAACTTCCAGACACTGAGAAGTAAGCCTATTGTCTGTATGTCACACAATTTATAGTAGTGGGGATTTCTAAGACACGCATTATATACTTATCAAGGAGGAAAGTTTTAATCAGTTCACTGAAATAAATGTTCATCTCCTTGTAAATAGAAGAGTTTTAATTATAAATGCTTTTTATTATTTGTATATAGTCACAGACCATAATGGTTATATTCACTGTGGGGGTTATTACACATAAATAACCCATCAAAACTCTGTTTGTGTCCCCCATCCTTCTGTTTTTCTCTCTCCCCCCATCTCTCAGTATGAGTAGAATTGCAATGTATCAAGCTAGTGGAGTCCATTAAATCTTCATTGACTCCTCCTTAAAGTGCAGTTTCCCTCAAGTGCACAGCTTAAGAGTAGTTGAATTGCATAAAATATGTTTTATAGAGTGTAAACCTTCTAAAAGATCCTTCATTATATCTCTTAGTGGTAAAAGAAACAAACAAACAAAAACGATAAGAAGAGCTTTCTACGTGACAGTTTGTATCATGATCAAAACATCTTACAGTGTGAGTCCTCAGTGAGTCAGTGTGTAGCACTTCCTTTCCAGTGTTATGTGGTAAAAGCACACTTGAGAAGACAAATGCTGCTTGCTCTATCCTATTCTTGGAGTATTGTAAAGCACATTAATATTTCACACACTCTGAGAAGCTTTATAATCAAGAATTCTGTTCAACTCCCTTGTGCTCTTTTGCTATTATTTGAGTTGGCATAAACTTCACTCACATTTTAATATGGTAATGTAAGTCTAATCCAAGTCCTCTCAAAATATGGAAACTGAGATGCAGAAAGGTAACTGATATGACTATGACCTTTAAGGATAGGTCAAATCCTAAACCACAACTGTAGTCTGCGCATAACCAGCTCGTTAAATTCTGAGAGTTAATGCTAAAGGTTTCATAAAATACTGAGTGAAATGGACAATGAGGGGCAAAACAGAGGAAATAGCATTGCTCGGAATTTTAAGAAAATTTACTTCTTCCAATATTTAATTTTCTATTTCCACGAAATAGTTTGAGAGCCAGATTCAGCACCACATTACTACAACTGCAGCGCTTGAGAAGCTGAGACAGAAGGATGACTGCTTCTAGCCTTGACGAGAAACTTAGCAAAACCCGTACTTAAAAAATGAAACAAAGAAACCATATAAAAATGGGATTTTGGGCGATGTAACTCAGTGCAGAGCCCTTGAGTTCAATCCCTAGTACTGCAAAAAAAAAAGTTAAAATATATTTTAATTAACTCCCTTCATCCAGCAACAAGATACTCTCCTTAGTGAATTATTTACACCCCCTAAATCTTTCTTCTTTCACATTGGAAAAAAATTAAATTATGTTTTCTTCCATATTTGAATAGTGTTACCATAACAAAATATCACAAATTGAATGACTTCAGCAACAGAAATTAAGTTTGGGAACCAGTATTAGAACCT
This sequence comes from Myocastor coypus, assembly GCA_004027025.1. Classification (NCBI taxonomy): domain Eukaryota; kingdom Metazoa; phylum Chordata; class Mammalia; order Rodentia; family Myocastoridae; genus Myocastor; species Myocastor coypus. Next base: position 119,456 of record PVJA010000828.1, on the reverse strand, counting down.
AGCAGAGTGGAGTAATGAAAGTTTGTTATAGGTGATGATTCCTACTGGATGGGCAACTTGTAGTCACAGGTCCTCTTCCTTTGCATATGTGGAGAGATATTTCCTTATGAGAATCACAGTTTTAATATTTTACAGCCCAACCACACTTGAGTTTAATTTCCTGCAGATAGGCTTATCCCTACATACACTCAAATGCTGAAGTCCTGAGGCAGCATCTCAAATAAACATTCTGAAGTCACACAGTTCACACTAATGGCATGTGCTACTTTGTCCCATAGTTTTTTGTTTGTTTGTTTCTTTGTTTGTTTCAGGGAACATTGTTATTACCTCTCTCTCTTCTCCTAGTCAGCCATAGATTGTTCATTTCTTTCTGACCTCGATATTTTTATGAATACTTACTAAACTGGGAAAGTTTGGGAAAAAGACCTCAAGCAGTTTCAAGGATTCATTTTGACTACCTTCAATTTCTATAGACATTACTTTCCTGCACAAAACAACCTCTCTGTAGAAGGTCAGATTTAGCATCTTTCTCCAAGGTATTGCCAGCTGCTCTTTGGCCACCTCTACCAAACACCTGAGAGAGCACGTTCACTGTCCTTCCATAGCAATTAGATCATCAGCTATGATTTTATATACTGTGCTCTGGGCAGCATCTCATCTACAAGAAAAGACTTGGTGTGTACCTTGAAAACAGTATCTTATGCACTGCCAGAGAAATGTGTGGTTGTGTAACTTCTTCTAAGCTTCAAATGTTCTGGTTATTGTCACAGGCCTAAATAAATATCTACTCAAACAAAATCAGGTTTGCTTCACATCCATTGCAAGAAGAAAAATGTGCAATTAAAGAGGAAAGTTACATTTGACTATTTTCAATGCAGTCTTTTTCTGTGCATTATTGTTATGTAATCAAAATGACTATCAAGTATATATTACATGTTATCATCATTCCTCATAATAATTTTCCAAAGTGGGTCACAGACAGTACAGACAGTGGTAGTTCTATGGGTTGTTAGTATCACATAGCTATTAAGTATTTGAGCTGAACTTAAATCTAGTTGTTTTCAACCCCAAATATTTATTTATTCATTCATTAAATAATGACTACACACTGGACTCTGATAACACATGGGTGAAAAGAATGATACACTATCTCTATCTTTGAGAAGAGTTTTGTGACAGGCAGGTAGAGACATTAGTATGATAATTAGAAGTAGACTGTACAATGGGAACCCTGAGAATATGTGTTTTCAGAGCCTGGGAGTATAATGATAAGCAGCAATTTTTATGAGGCATTATAAATATTAAAATCCCATGTACTTTGAATAAAGCAGTCTATCTCCTGTTCAAAAATTTGACTGGTCACTAAATTAATCTGTTTGTACTACTAAGAAAAGTAGAAGCCTTAATTAATTTGCTAATGTCATCTTTTACTCAGTTGCTAGAAGTGAGATTAAGCAGAAAAAAGAGAAGCCGGGCATGGTGGTGCACGCCTGCAATCCCAGCGCTTGGGAAGCTGAGGCAGGAAGATCACTACAAGTTTGGAACCAGCCTAGGCTACAAAAACGAGCTCAAGGCCAGCCTGAACTGCATAGCGAGACCCTGTCTCCAAAAGACAAAAAGAAGAAAGAAAGAAAGAAAGAAAGAAAGAAAGAAAGAAAGAAAGAAAAGAAAAGAAAAGAAAAGAAAAGAAAAGAAAAGAAAAGAAAAGAAAAGAAAAGAAAAGAAAAGAAAAGAAAAGAAAAAGGTACAAAAAGCAGTAGCAAAGGTTTTAGTCTTTGCCATATTTCAGACAGAGCACAGAAAGCTTCAGATAGGGATAGCTTAAGCCCTCTTTTCCAGTCCTGGTAGAAGGACAAGGCCAGTGAAGGTACTTACTGAGGCTCTGATTGGCTGAGAGACTGTTTCACAAATGCAGATGGTGCAGAAGCTAAGAGAGAGTTCAGATTTAAAGTCACAGGGAAGCTAGGTGATTAGATCAGAGAAAAGCATTGAGTTGCATGAGGACAGCGAGGGAACTGCACAAATAGAACAAAGAAAACAGAACACACTTCCTACCCCAAACATTAGTTTCTTTCAAGCAGTGACCAAGATGAGAGAGAAGACGCTGTTATATATGAATATTATTAGAAATGATTTCTTACTCCCTTTGGAAAGAGATATTACAATGATAATTATAAGACAAATTTCAAAATACTAGTTCTTCTTTTATTTTTTCTGAACATAAAATTCCAAGGAAGACCTCATTAAGTCTAACCAGTGTGCTCTGTAGGCCGTTTGTATGTTTAACATCAAAGTCATTGAATGTTACTGGCTGTTTGCCCATGCTGTTGTCCTTGAAGAAGTAAGCTCACACCTAAACTCTCCTTAAGAAGCTCGCTATGAAAAACTACATAAAATGACACTCATATTCATCATGTTCATGTTCATTCCTGTTTGACTAACACACACTTCAATTCACCAATTACTTAGTATTGTGGTATTTGTGTTGATTTCCTCTATATCTATTTTCTTTAAATGTCAAGAGTTGCCCTTGTTTCTCTGAAGTTATAACATTGGAGACCTAAATATATATGTATTTTCTCTACAAGTTTTATATTTATAGAATTATCAATAGCATGTTTTTATTAGAAAGTCCTTAATTTATTTTACCTCTTTGTTACTTATTCAGGAGCATTTTATTACTACCATCTACATGCAGTTCTATTATCAATATTTGTAAGGTGTTTTGGTTATATAATATATTGTTTAATCATACACACTTACCTTTTAAATCATTCATTTCATGCAATGATAAGTATTTACTGTAAGATCTCTGGCCATTAATCAGATAGTGTTTGTCTCTTTTAAAGTAGACTTGTTTTGTATTAAAATAAACGAATTTAGAAAAATTAAAACACCATGCACACCTGCAAGTAGTTACTAGAAAAGCTGTTTTGATACATGACTCTAACATGCCAGAACAAAGCCGCACTGAAAATGATGCAGTCTGACTAGGAAGACATACATTTGAAATTGAAAGGTAAATGTACCTCGCCAGCCATGAAGCGCTACTTCACGTGTCTCATTTGTGTGCAAATAATGGTTCAATAATTATTTTAATGGCCATATTACTCCAAAAGGAAAGAAAACTAATTTTTAGTATACTTATTATTTTCATAGGAAAAATGTTAATATTCAGCAAATAATTACCTAACTTACTTACATAATGATTAGACTCATCTGCATTAAGGTACTTTAAAAATAAATACATGAAAGGAACATTCAATGTGAAATTTGACAAGTGAAATAATAAGCATATCTAATAAGGAAAATTGTATGCAAGTGAAAAACTTCAAGCAAATTATTTTAATATAACTTTATTACTAACATCAGAATAATAAGTCAAGTCCTTAAGCATTCTGTGCATTGTATTTGGTAGGTGAGAGGGGCAAAGCAAATATAATATAGTTAAAAAATATTGAACATGATCAAACACATCTGAAAGAGATAAATTCCTGAGGGAAGAATTTCCATCTACATAATTTCAAGTAGAGTAATCTATTTTCTAATTAGCAAAGAAAAAATCCCTGTATATGACCTTGAATTCTAAAATATTAGCTCAGAGGGAATATTTACAATCCAGAGGCTCAGATGCATAATGAAAATACAGACATGACTTTTACTGTTGTTAAGGTTCTTTTTAAATCATTCTTAGGAATAATCAGCCTGTGTTGACTGACATTTATAGTATGGAAATTGGCTGGAATACAAATGTAATGGCATTGGAAATGAAAAGGAACATCACTGAAGCTTCAAGTTAAATATTGAGGTATTCATAGCTATTATTCTCCTTTTTCCATGTTGATCAAGCTTATATTCTAAGTGAG
>PVJA010000828.1:30526-115490 GCA_004027025.1 Myocastor coypus | reverse complement strand
AATAAATTGACAATGCTATTCATGTGTATATTTCTGTCATTAAGTAAATACTTGCTTTAAAAAAAAGCAAAAGAGGGTAATTAAAAGAGAAAAGGAGATAAGGAAAAAATGCCATAGGATTGATCTGCTACAATTTTGTATATGGTTAGATTTCTAAATTTCTGTGTAAAAATGTGTAACTATTTTTATCACATTCTATGTGGATTTATTAGAACATCAATGATTGATGGAAAATATCAGTTCCATGTTAAGTCTAAGGCATTTGATATTCAGAAAGACAGTGATGTGAAGTTCAAGTACCTGTGTTATAGATTAATAGTATCACTAAGCTTCTCTTCTGGAGGGTTAACAAATTAAGTTCGCAGACCAAAATATTAGAGAAAAAGAAGAGCTATAAAAATAGCCAATATTTTGACCCTACCCCTTCAAGGTAGGTGAGGACTCAGAACATAAGAGCACCTGTGCTATAACATCCTATAACTCAGTGGTATCCCAAATTTTCTGCTCAAGGAGATTATGGAGCCACAGAGGAAAGGGACCAATGATGTGTGGCGTGCCTAAGGAGAGTCACCTACAGAAAAGAAAATTCTCCCAGGCTTTCATAGAGAACAAACTGGTCAAGCAATGGCTTTGACTCATCCAGATGGCTGACACTGAAAACAGTTCTACAAAATGCTGTACATGGTTTCAAGGTAAATCCTGAGGGGATTTGACTGACCTTGTCAGATACAAAAGTTACATGTTTTGTTATATAGGTCTTGCTTTAACTTGGTCTTACCCAACCAGCAGAAAAGTTTAACCATGAGGCATAAAAAGTAAAGCAATATTAGTATGCTGACCTGTAAAAGGCTTATACCAACAACTTCTGACACTGCTAGTTATGCCAATAACCCACTACTATTATGGAATGTTGTACTATACATACAACTACTTTCTCTTAGTTCAATGAGAAGAAATATTTGTACCAATAGTGTTTAGAAAAGTTATCATGTCTGCATCTTATACTCTAAACAATTACTATGAAGACAACAATATGAATTGCATTAATTAATGTGGCTGTCCTGCTAACATGTTTTGAAACTGTCTCATTGTTATTTCTTATTAAAAATAATAAAATTTAAAAAAAAGAAAGAATAATTATCAGAATAGTGAACCTAAGCACTGAATATAAAGAATAGAGATGTTTAATAAAAAAAAAATTTCAAACATAACTTTTTGTCCTCAGAATCTCAGACAAAATAAAGATTGTTGAAGTATAATAGTAAAATATCCATACTACTGTGGGAAACAACTCACAGGGCGATTTACAGTCTTTTGAAAAAAGCAAAATCTAGAGTCTGATGTTAGGCACCTGAGTTGGAAGTTCTATGCCTTTGCTCATCCTGTCTAGCACTAGGATATTACTGCTCTGGATTGAATTTCATATAAAATTGGAACATAATTTTTACTTGAGGGTTATGTGAGAGTTAAATAATTAATGAGAATAATCTATGGGATATGATCCCGTTAATAAAGAATTGCAAACGTGATTATCCTGGAATGTATAGCAACATGAACTCCTAAGAGATTTCTTCCTTCAGTATCTGACTGGGCTGACCCTCGAGGAGGGATGGTTTGCCACCTGTACTATTTTAAGAATAGAGAATGCACATATTATGACCACGAGGACGTCCCCGGTCAAGAACTCACCTGTTTCCAAATAGTGAATTAAAGTGGAAACAGGAACCAAAACTATGTATGATTACAGTTTACTACACAGAGTATAAACTGAGTATTTATGTAATAGTCAATTACATATGCTCACTGAGTGACTATTAAGTTCTACTGGAAAGCTGTATTAATTCTGACACAGAATAAAATTGAGTAGAAATTTAACTTTTGTAAGTTTGGTAGGTGAAGCACAAGTCTGTGTGCTTCTAGGAGTTCCCAACCTAAGAAAAAGTATGGAGAAGTCAACATTCAAGAAAATTATTCCATATGATGTCATCGAGGACACTAGGCGTTTACTGTGGGGATACAACTACACAGGGGGTTCCTGTAACTCTGATGTTAACACTGTGAAAGCGCACTGTAGGCTGTTCCAAATAAGAACAAGCTGAATGTTGCATTCTGTATTTTGTGACCAAGGGCATTGTCCCCAAAAACGGATCAGGAAGGATACTGATGTTAGGGAAGCGGTAAATCGAACTCTCCATAATAAAAGATTACAGAAGAAAAGGCATCTGATATAACAGCAGTCTTTCATGATTTGAATTCTTTGAACACTAATAAGCTTCTTAGCGGAGAAACCTCTTCTCAGAAAAGCCCAAGTGAAACAGTGTCAGAGTGACTGCTTATGTTAGAAAATTATCTTGAAGGGCCTGATTATCTTTATTCTATCTTTCTCATGAAAATCAGAGCAAATTTTATAACTTACGTGTGATGCAGAGTCATCATCTCTATAAATGGGATAGAGACTGGCTCTTGCCTAACTAAATGAATGGAATTCTCTTAAAGACCGGTAAGGCTAATCTGCCCTGTAAGGAGAGAATGTGAAAAACTCAAAGGATTCTTGTTTAAGTTACTTAGGTCGGTGCTTTCCCTATGTCTTTAATTACTCTCCTGTCAAAGTAGCCAATGCATGTTAGGTGTTTCGCTCTGAGGCAGTGCAGATCCTATGGAGCCAGTGCCGGGTAGGAGGCAGGTGAGTGATGAGGTCCTGCAGTGAGGACAGCACCCCAGGTCTGCACAGTGCCTGCGCTGTGACTGATTTCATGTCACCTACTCGCTCTGAAAGAGGACAAATTCTACTTTGGGTTGCTCATCCTGACCCTCAGAAACACTCTGTGGATGACTAACCCTCAAGAATCATATACTCAGAGAATAACCAGGGCACTTAAAAGTGTTTGAAAACTATTTGCATGTGCTTTTATGTGTTATTTATCTGTCTAAAATATTAGGAATTTATTATTAACTCTCTACACAATAATGCCAGTGATAGCTATCTTTTGATTTATTTATTTATTTACTTACTTACTTACTTTATTTATTTATTTGGTACAGGGTCTCACACAACTTGGACTTATAGTGATCCTGTTTCCACACTCCCCAGCACTGGGATTGCAGGTATGTGCCACCAGACTCAGAGGATGGCTTAGCCTACCCGGGGGTCAGAGCATGTGGTGCCAGGGATTGAACCTTGATCCTTGTGTTGCTTAAGCAAGTGCTTAATTCACTGAGGCATTTTGTCAGCCCTTAGTGATAGATATCAATGATGAAATTATTTAAAAGTCTTGGACGTTTCTTTTTAATTTATAGACTTTATCTTTCCAAATCCTGTATTAGATGCATTACTCCACTGAGCAGAAAAACTCAAGATGCAAATTTTATGTAAATAAATAGCCAGTGATAAATGCTATTAAGGGCCAGGGATAGTTTTGAGCCAGGGAGTGTGATCACATGGCCTGCACAGCCCATGACCTTCCTCGACTAACTCTCTGATAAGGTTAACATTTTCTTGAATTTTAGTCAAAAGTTTCACTTTTTCCCTATGTATATCCAAATATCTAATGAATCTTAATAAGTTGCATATATTAATTTTTAGGCATATGATAGCCACACTTAGTCATTTATACTCACAACTATGTAAATTTTAATTTCCATCTCGAATAAGAGGGAAATTTTATTTTTCTTAGGGATAAAAGAAGAAAACAACCCAGGAACTCAGAGATATCATGTTTCCTTGGCATCAGATCACAAGTTACATATTTAAAAGTACACATGAATACAATTACCTAGAAGATATAGCCCTTGTCAAGGTATAGAAAGAACTGCACACCTCTGTCCCTAGATTTTCTACTTGACATTCTCTTGAGCAGCTTTAGAAAGTGCTTTCTATTACATCTCAAGAATAGCAACTCTTCAAAAGTAATTTAATTTTTAAACGTCTTGCCTTCCCAGTTTCTGCTGTCTACTTTCTGAAGTGTAGAAACTACCTTGAGGACAAAGCTACTTTAGCAAAACGAATTCCAACTTCTGAGTGATGGTATAGGACTGAGGTCAGAAAAGAACATCATTGCACCGTGAAAACAATCCGCGTTATCCACTAGAAATCTATTGGGAACCACTGATGTATTTTTTTTTTTCCATTTTCTAGTAGCCACGTGGAAGAGAGAAGTGAAATGTATTGAAGTTAATTTTGGTAGTATATTTTCTTTAGCCTGTTATGCAAAATTAAAGGAGTGGCCCAAAAGACAATGTTTCAACCAGAAGATTATAGTAAAAGAAACATTGCCAATAATCCACCCCAGTGTACTCTACCTTGACTCAGTATGTGGACCTGAGATGTGATGCTGGGATTAAAGAGGTGAATAATGGACCCCTGGGTATGAGCGGCATCCATCAATAGGCTTTTAGCTTGATCAGAGTATAAAGGGCTAGAACGAAAGCGGAGTGCTGCCGCTGCCAATGCTGCTCACTGCTCACTGGTTCACTGTCTTCTGCCTGCTTTGCCATGCACTCTTTTCCCTCTTCAAAGCGCTCTTCATGCTGTCCTGCTTCAGGGCCAGCCTAATATGAATGAAAACTTCTACAAACCATGAACTAAAATAATTCTTTCTTCTTTTAATTTTGTGTGTTCAGTATCTCATTTTTCTTTCCTCTTTCTGAAACACTTGTGGAAAAACTCACGAATTTCATGACAAGTTTTAAACAAAATATGAGGAATACCAGTGTGAACACAATCCAATGAATGGCAGGCACGAACAACCTTCTTGCAGGTCTCCTGCTACCTTATTCGCTAGATCTGGCACCCACCTTCTGATTTCTGGTTCTTCTTCAAGTCATAATTGTCACAAGAGGTAAATGCCTTGAATTGATTTGGGACAAAGAGCCAGCCAATACAGCACAACGGAAGATAGTCTATATATTTTAAATGTACTTGAAAATTATTAATGAAATGCTGCACCTTTCATAGTATATCCTCAAAGTTGATGTTGACACATCTTATCCTCAATGGCCACACTTCAAGGGCTTTGCAGTCACCTGTGATATGTGACTGCCATCTTGATGCAGCAGGCAGCCCTGGGCTAAAGATCCTGATTCCTTGATGGAAAATAAAACTAGGTTTTAATGCCAATTAGAAAGGGACATATCAGTGAATATATTTAAGACCCAAGGGAAAAACCTCATGGAGAGCATTGTTCAAACACAGTAGTGCTACATTTCTCTGAAGGCTGAGTAATATAAAGGCAACATTCTTAAAAAAAAAAAAAAAAAAAAACAGTTTATAACATGTACAATACTTTTATTATTTTAAAAAAATTAAATATATTTGAAAAGCGATTATAACAATTGCTTAATGTCCAGTATGGGGTTTTACTTACACTTTAAAAAATAATTTGGATAGTAGCATCTAGTATATTTTTTTAAAATTTATTAACAATGTTTGATAAAATATTTGTTCTATCTAATTAGCCCTACATATCTATAATGTCTTCCATAATTTGGTCAAATCATTTCCCAGAAATACAATGACAATGATATCCAGGAGAAAAGTTCCATTCTTCCCAATCCAATTATGATTTATAAATGTTTTTGCTATTGTATGAGACTATATTTTGTATTTGTGTTTCCATCTGCCTTTCTTTAAATGCAAGTAAGTACAGGGTGGGACATTTGTATTTATTATGTGACTTTTCTTTTAAGAATGAGCAAACTTCTGCATAAAGGAATCACTTCCTTATGACTAATGTTTCTGTTTTAAGAAATGTGTTAATATAATTTTTGGTATTTAGTATTTTGGAACTATAGGAACTACGATTTCATCCTATTTTTCATAAAAATTACCGCCTAGCCCTTCATTTTCATCTTTTCAAATAATTTTCCTCCCTTACGTTAAATGTTAACCTGTTTTCTTCCCTCTATCTTATTTTGTATTTTTTGAGGCAAGGGCTTGCTATGGAGTTAAGGCTGGTCTTGCGCTCACTTCGTAGCCCAGTCTAGATCTGAACTCACAACAGTATTCCTGCTTCACCCGCCCAAGTGCTGGGATTACAAGTGTGCAACACCACACCTGGCTTAATCCCAATACTTTATAGTGATTTTTTTCTATATTCAACGTCTCAACCCCTCAATTTTGTTTTTTTAGAAAGTCTGTTTTCTGGTTTGTGTCTGTTTGTTCCCTCAAAGCCTCAGGTAAGCCATGGAGCAGACAGCACTGGAGGAGCAGCGAGTGGCTTGAGGGGTGGGGCCAGAGGACCAAGGCAGGGCTCTAGGGGCAGGGCCAGAGGGACACAAACCCATAAAATGGCAGTGTGCCCTGCCCCCCTGCCCCCCTGAATCTGAGGCCCCTGGGAGTTATGGAGCAGGTCATCTTGGACATGGTGCTGTCCACCCCATTCTCTAGACCCTAGCGTGGGGCAGCAGTGTCTGCAGCTGAGGCCGCCTGGGGCAGAGAGGAGATGTTTGGAGAAGACAGAAGCACTGGCTCTCCTGAGCAAATGAGGCTCCGAGGTCTCGCTACATAATTCAGGCTGTTCTATACTATGAAGCCTCCAGTACCTGTGAGCTAAATAAACTTTTCCTTCCTTCATTTTCAATGTTGGGTATTTGTTCCAGCAATGAGAGAAGAGTGACTAAGACAGTCTGGAAATAAAATGCATATTTAACTTCAGTAGATTCCACAAGTTACTTAAAATGTAGTTAATTGTAGAAACTCTTAGCTGCATAAAATGAGTCATTTTGTTACCTTTAGAATAATTATTCCACTTTCTTGTGGTTTGAGCTATATTTTCCAAAAAAATCAGTGTGAGTTTTTCCTTAATTTGACCTAGAAAACATAAGAGGGTTTAATGTGGAGTTCACATGATCTCTCTTTTCCTTATAAGCGATCCAGAGAATGGAAGTAGGAGGGAGGGAAGGGAGAAACGCAAATAAAAGATAAATGCAGCCACAGGTTTTCTTTTTCTTGTGCTAAAATTTTCTTTACTGTAAGCTCTTAATCTTTTTCATTTTCTTTTCTTTTCTTCTTTTGCTTAAAATAGTTTCCTGTGTCCATAATTCTATTTACATCCTATGTCTTGGTTACTTTTCTCCCTTTGCTGGGACAAATACCTGACACCAGAAAAAAGAAAGGAAAGGTTAATTTGCACCACACTTAGTGAAGATTTCAGTCCATCTTGGTCGGACTCCAAGGCAGAGCAGCACATGGCAGGGGACAACTTTCATGGCCATGGAAAGTAGCAAAGAGCAGAGGGAGAGCTGTGGCTGCAGCTTTTAGCAAGCCTCTCTCTCCTCTTTACTTGTGATGCAGACTACCCAATCCAAGACAGGCAGAGTGCTCAGATCCATAATTACCACACTGAATCAAGAATTAATCACAAACTGTAGAAGTTTCCCCATGACTGCTTGAGGCTTTGGGGGAACAGCTAGACACAAACCATAACACCTTGAGAGAGCCAGTGTGTTTGCTTGGGATGAAAAGGCAAACCAGTTCTAAACAGGATTGAATACTTCTGTAGCCCCCAGGCTTGGTGCACTCAAAACCAGAATTATCCTTGGAGTATCTAGTGGAATACAAATGTCCCCCTTCAGACTCTGGCTTCTTATCCTCCCAACCTGCACACTTCATACATCTCACAAAAAAAAAAAAAATAATAATAATAATAAAATAAAATAAAATCAATAAATCCCTCCGTGTGTGTGTGTGTGTGTGTATGTCTCTCTCTGTGTCTCTCATACCTCTTATATCTTATAGAAATATTACATTGAGTCTCCCTACGTTTTTCTGACTTTCCTTTAGCTATCAGAACATTTCATTGTTTAAAAAAAAATCAGAAGGCCACAGATCCATGATGGGTAGGATGTAGATGTCCAGCTAGATCATACTTTCAGGTGCTAAAAAAATGACCTCCAGTAAGCCTGTCACCATGACCATACATTGATCCAGGATGCAAAAGGTATTTAACAAGTCTTCATCGCTTTCTGGGTGCTTAGTAACAGAGATGTTCAGAACAGGACTCAAGTGCGCAGTCAGAATATAACTTCTAGAGAGTAATTTGTCCCTATGCAAAGAAATGAAGTGTGTTAGTGTTTAAGAGTTAGTGCCTCTACACTCAGAACTAATAACTTCCATAGATTTAGTATAGGTTGTGTATGAAGGGTTGGGACAAAAAAAAATTTCATTTTTGTTGTTTCACAGACATTACTATATGTTGATAGACATAATGAAGTATATTAGGACCAAAACCTACAGAAACTTATTTTGTGACTCATATGTATAGCCTCAAGATAATTTGTCAGTGTGTGTGTTTGTGTGTGTGTGTGTGTGTGTGTGTGTGTGTTACTAGGGAATCAATCCATAGCCTTTTCAATGATCTATAATCTCAATTTATCTTTGAAGAATCTTAGAGGCTGATGTGCAGAGACAAGACTCAAGGGTGTTACATGTATAACAAATTTTATTATCACTAAAAATAATCACTGGTTTCTATTTGCTGAATACATTATTTTTCTTTCCATGAAACTTCTGTAAGGAACCTACCAAAAAACACTTGCTTTTGCCTTCTTTTGAAGATTTCATGGAAACATGGCATTTAATTCATGTTAAATAGATTCATCACTCTCACTACTGCAGCCTTATTCTGGGAGTCCTTTCCTATAAATTGTTGCATTATTTCCAAATTTTTACACATCTCCCTAATCTTACTTGAAGTGAGGGTTTGCTCTACCCTTTTCTCACTTCCTCTGTGGTGGAAATCCTCTCCAGAACCTCTTCCTATTGGGAGATTACTCACAATTCTGAAAGAGACAAAAAGGCAGCGAAGGACAGAGAGAGAGGAAAAGCTCTTGGCTCAGTTGTGATCATGTGGTGTTATATGCGGCTTTACATAGTACACATCACTACATTTATTTATTTCAAATGCAGTAGAATCCAGGCATGTGTGAATACCTATAAGCCAAACATTCAGAAGGCTGAGTTGGAAAACTGCTGTGAGTTGGAGGCCAGCCTTGGCACATAAGTGATTTCAAGGCCAGCCTCTACTACATAATGAGACACTGTCTCAGACAAACAAATAAACAAACAAACACATGTTAGAAAAGTTTGATCATCTTGAAGAGTACATTTGAAAAAAGTTATTGTAAACTAAGGTTTTATAAGATTTTATTTCCTGTGAATGATAGTGGTTATAAATGTACACTTATATTTACCAGCCAGATGATGTTGTTTTATAGTATTTGCTGTTCCATAATCAATTACTGTCTTTGCCTTTTTATTGCATAAAGAACAACAGTGTTTTGCTCTCTCTAGTATTAAGAATATTTTCTGCATCATCAGTTCTTTATTGCAAGGATACATTCATTTGTAACACTTTGTAGCAAATGTGATAGCTGAGCCAATCTTAATATTCCAACTCTGCCCCAAGTGTCATTTTTATTCATGCAATACATGTTTTGAAGAAAAAACGTCCTACATTAGTCCTCGGGGTATATCCTGATTGATCTAAGCAGATGGGAATTTAATATCCATGGCTATTGCAGTAAGTTCAAGTTGATAGTTAACAAAGCCTTTAGGACTTTTGTGTTATTCTAAAGAAAGGAAATAACACTGGAGATAATGCAAGGTGTCCTGCTCATTTTTATTGTGCCTACTTATTAACTACTTGTAAATAAAATACAATTATAGATTATATACATGTATGTCTCATAAAAATAGGAATAAATCCACATATATGTATTTAATGTTATCATCTATATCTAGCTAGCTAGCTATGTAATAGGAATAGATTCTCCCTATGGATAATAGGATTTCTCCATAAAAATGACTACTAATGGAAGCAACAAAACTCAGAACCCTTTCAAAGATCCTCATAAATTATGGAATTTACATAATTTTACTCACAGAGGCCAGCAAACTAACACAGAACATTCTGCTTAGAAAAGTTGTCTAGATAATGGCATGTGAATCCTAAGCCTGAGGTAATGTTAAAGGTTCCATTAAGGTAAATAAATAGAAATCAGTTCAGGGCTATGGAGGTTTAGAGAGACATAGACAATGCAGAGCTGTAGGAAGGGGTCCATGTGGAAGCATTCCTTCATATGTGCTAATGGCTTATGTTAGTTATCAGAGTCTAACACATCAAATACTACGAGAATGCAAACCAAAATGGAGCGCACAGTGATAAGATATACGGAACTGTAAGGCTGGAGCTGTGGCAACCTCACATTGAGCATACAAGGCATTGAATTGAAATCCAGGAAAGACAAGTTTTGAGAGTATGAGTAGGCTGGGGAGATAACCAGTGGTCTAAGCATCAGCCACGGAAGAGCAAGGATCCAGTTTCCATCACTGGCACCACATGCATTGCCCAGAACCATGAGCATGCCCTGTCCCCACTGAAACTGGGCATAGTGGTGCATGCCTAATATCACATCACTGGGGAGGCTGAAACAAGAGGATCACTATGAATCTGAGCTGCAAATGAGACGCTGTACCAAATAAATAAATAAATAAATAAATAAATAAATAAATAAATATTATTAAGAGTATGAGATCCAGCAAGACAGCTCAGCAGACTAAGTCCTGATTAGGTAAGCACCGACACTGGAATTTGATCCACAGCACCATATATCATTTTCGCCCTGCCTCCCAGATACCCTGAGCCTGTCACCTGAACCAAGGGTGGTGGCACACACCTGTAATCTCAGCAGTGGGGTGGCTGCAAATAGGAGGATCTACTTCAAAACAATACGAGTCTGAGCTACCTCATGGGGCACTGTTCCAAATATATTTAAAATTTTTTAAAAAATATTTTAGTAGTATGGATAAAAATATAAAACAGCATAGCTACATGAAGAAAATTTATAAGTAGTTTAACTCATCAGAAGAATAAACACTTAGAATGGAAGACAACATAATCCAGACTCTCTGTTAATTAATACCTATAACATCCAATATAAAGTTTGAAAAATTACTTCAGATATAAGAAAGTACAAATTTAAGTCTACTACTCAAGAAAATATGTATTAAAGAAAGCTAGATGATCTGGACTTTGCAATTAACAGACACACATTACAGAACACCTATCATAAATGCAAGTAAGGAATAAAGAATAAAAATAAGTAGGAGCAATCTTACTGAGAACCGGAACAAGAAAAAAAGGAAACTGAACATTTTAAGTGAACATCTCAGAAATTCCATAGTCTGAGAAAATACACTGAAATAATTTGGCATCAAATTAGACACAGCAAAAACTGAAGCATTAGTTTATAAAAATAAAAATGTTTCATCTTGAAAAAATATAGAGAAATAAGCAATAAGACAGAAACAGAGATTCAATGATATTGTTTTAGTTATCTTTTACTCATTGCTGGGACAAATATCTGACACCGAAAACGAAGGAAGGAAAGATTTATTTAGCTCACAGTTTGACGAGGTTTCAGTCTATATTTGACTGGCTAAGGCTGAGAGGTACATGACAGAGAGCAGCAGTTCATGGCGGCAGAACAGCAACAATCATGACAGAGGCAACAGAACAACCAGGGAAGCAGAGAGCAACAGCGCTAGTCTGTCTCTCTGTCTCTCTTTATATTACATTCAGGTTCTCTGCCTCAGCCTATCTTCCTTAGACTACACCCATAATCCCAGAAATATTTAACCCACACGGTCTCAGGGATCATGGACGAAGTCTCAAACTAGATCAGCACTAAAACACATAATCCTAGTGACTCATGAGCCAAATCTCAATTTATAGAAGTCCCCACCCAATGACCGCATGAGGCTTTGGTGGGACAGCTAGACATAAACCATAACATTCCACCTGTGGACCCCCAAAGTTTCATGCATATCCCTTTGACAAAAGACATTTTGGTCCATCTAGAAGAGTTGCCAAAACCCCAACAGTTTCAGCATTGCTGAAAAGTCAAAGTACGGGTTCTCCTCCAAGACCCAAGGCAAACTCTCATCTGTGAGCTCCTGTACAATAGAAAAGTTGAACATATCCAACATTCAAAAGCATAAGATAAACATTACCATTTGAAAAGTTGCAAACAAAAGGGCAGTACAAAACATTAGGACCAAAAAAAAGAGGGGCACCCACTTGGGACCCCCTCTCCTGTCCCTCTCTTGGACAGGAGCCTTCTTTCCCCTAATACATATGTTCTGCTCATAAAAAAAAAAAAAAAAAAAAAAAAAAAAAAAAAAAAAAAAAAAAAAAAAAAAAAAAAAAAAAAAAAAAAAAAAAAAAAAAAAAAAAAAAAAAAAAAAAAAAAAAAAAAAAAAACATTGGGACCAACACACGTCCAACATCCAGCAGGGTAAACATGAAATACCATAGTTCCAACTGGAAAATCTAAAGCAGTCTTCACTGAGTTGTGAGCTCCATGCAACTCCACTCCTATGGCACACTTGGTGGCAATTCCCATGGCTTCTCTGTTAGTCTGGCTTTGCTCTATCTTTGCATGATCCATGTTCCTGGCTTTTCCAAACTTCTGGGGTTTCCACTGAATTGGCTTCTCACTTTCTGCTTCACACACTGCCCTCTCAGGGGCACACTGTCTGGCCTCTCAGGCCTTCTTCTGAAATCGAGGTGGAAGCCTTCTTAACCTCAGAACACCCGCATTCTGCATTTGCCTATGTGGATGATGCCAAAGGTTGCTGCCAGCTGGAGCAGTAGCCAGACTTCCTTCTCTCCTAGCTGAAAGGGGTCGAGGGCCCAGACCGCTGAGCACTCTGACCCTGATTCTGTAAAACATATTCTCCATGCCAGCTCCGTTTTGGAACCTGGTTTGACTGCTGCCGCCATTCTGGTACTTGGGTCTCTGTGGCTTTCTTCTCAAGGCAAAACCTCTCTCCTTTGCAATTCTGGGGCTGCAAAGGGTAGAGAGCTGCCACCTCTTGTGATGCCCTTGGCCATCCTTTTGACTATTTGGTCCCTTCTCAGCAATGGAGATCCTTTTAGCTCCATCTTTGCAGTCCAAAGCTTTCCTGATGCTTCCTTCCTGGCCAAATTCACATTTTAAATCATCCTGCTTAGCCCTTTGCTCTTGATTTTCAACATAAATCTGGCTAAAAGCCACCAATAACAACAATGCCACTGCCCCAATAGTTCGCTGCTTTGAAATATCTCTTGAAAAATTAATCAGTCTGCCATGCTTTATCTCAGTCTTAGGCAAAGTTTCTGGGCACAAGCAAAATTCCGACAGACTTTCAGCCAATTCACAGCATAAATCATCTGGAGTCCATTGACCAATTCTGTCCCTTTTCCCAGCAGAAACCTACTCAACCTGGTCTTTACAGGCAGGCCTTCTGTCAGTCTTCTGATCTGGGTCCTGATCAGAATCTCCCCTACAGAAGAGCCAAAGCTTTTCCAGCTCTTCACAAGTAGAGGACCTCTCCAAACATTTCCAATCTCTGCTCTTAAGCCATTTTTCATACCCAGGCTTCAAGCCAGTCTTCTGGTCTGAGCTCTGAACAGAATCTTCTCTACAGAGCAGCTGAAGCTTTTCCAGTGCTTCGCTTGTAACCGACATTTCTGAACCTTTCCTATCTCTTCACAGAAGCCATTTCCAAAAGCTTATAATCCACATTGTCAGGTATAGCCAAAGCAACAAACCCACTTCTCTGGTACCAAATTCTGTCTTAATTACTTTTTACTCATTGCTGAGACAAGTACCTGTCACCCAAAATGAAGGAAGGAAAGGTTTATTTAGCTCAGAGTTTGTGGAGGTTTAAGTCTATATTCGGCTGGCTCAAGACTGAGAGGCCCATGGCAAAGAGCAGCAGTTCATGGCAGCAGAAAGCAACAATGATGACAGAGGCAGCCAACCAACCAAGGTAGCAGAGAGCAACAGTGCAAGTCTGTCTCTCTGTCTCTCTTTATATTACATTCAGGCTCTCTGCTTCAGCCTATCTGCCTTAGACTACACCCATAATCCCAGAAATACTTAAAACACATAATCCCAGGGATCACTGATCAAGTCTCAAACTCTATGGCAGTACTACAACACGTAATCCCAGTGACTCATGAGTCAAGTCAGTCTATAGAAGTCCCCATCCAATGACTGAATGAAGCTTTGGGGGGACAAATAGACATAAACCATAACAGATATATAGAATAATTTTAGTTTTTTTTCTTAAAGAAAAGAATAAGCTATAAAATGTATGTGCCTAACTATCCTTAAATGATTGTCAAATCATTTAATTTATTAATGAATGTCACTTTACAAGCACATGAATCCCAGCAAATTCATATAGCTAACTAGAAAGAAAATCATATGTAAACTGCTAAACTCAAACACAAAAAGAAATGCATTTAAAACAACACAAAGATTAATAAACCTAGCTGGGCCTGGTGGCGCACACCTGTTATCCCAGCACTTGGGAGGCTGAGGCAGGAGGATCGGTGCGAGTTCGAGACCAGCCTGGGCTACAAAAGTGAGCTCAAGGCCAGCCTGAACTGCATAGTGAGATCCTGCCTCAATAAATAAATAAATAAATAAATAAATAAATAAATAAATAAGATTAGTTAACCTTCCTTCTGTGTATAGGAGCAACAAAGAACAAGTACCACGTTTTTGCTGACGACTACAAAGTCCACAAAATGATGAAAAGACAACTTGTAATCCTCCACTGCCAAAAACTATTCTGTCAATCAGGATGAAGAGCTAGGTGTTTTGGAGCACAAAGAAGTTCAATTAGTCATCTATAAGATTGTTTCAGTGATTTATACAAAATGATTTTATAGACAAAACAATCAGTAAGGGTATACATTAGTTACTCTCTCATGCCTGGAATGCAATATGCAACATCTGAAGTTTAAATCAGATGATCAATTAGGCTCGTGACTTTGGGGGATTCAGCCAAGGGTTCAGGCAGACAAATGCACTCAGCTCATGGCAGCATGTAAAAGCAGAGGCACATGGCCAGAGAGGAAGTGGCAAGAGATGATAGATTCCATATTTCCCTGAAAACAAGACCTAAATGGAAAATAAGGTCTAGCATGATTTCTCTAGATTCTCACAAGGTAAACATTAGCCCCAAAATAAACCCCAGTTTCTATCATCAACCAAATGTATTCATTTAGTACCTCCATTGGAGCACATGGTGAATGTATAGAATTATAAAATATTAATATATAATCAATATAAATATATATTAACATGAAAGCATAAAATAGATTCTAAATATATCAAAGTATTTTGAAATAATCATTTGGCACCTTTGGAATCCTATGTAATAGAAATTGTGTGACTTCATATTGATAGATATAAATAGACCTATGTACATAAATAAATTGGTTTGTGTGGGCCATCTTTGTTAACTGCAATCATTTTTGTTGCTACTCCCATCTCATAAAATTTCATTTAAAAGCTGATTTTATAAAGCCTTGATGAAACTCAGCCTCCCACAGGTTGTGATTTGGGTGATGCATTCATGGAATGAAATCACAGACAGCTATGTTGCCAAGCAGGCTACATGGACAAGAAGTACTCATTTGAGGAAAGCTTTGTTGTCGGCTATTGCTAGAAACTGGAACCACTTATTCTAGAGGAAATGAGATCATAAGAAACTTAGGCTAAGATTCAGGACTTGGAGAGTTATTATCATGTTACAGAAGATGATGTGACTGTATTTGAATAAGTATAGGTTTTTCAACATGAATAAATGGAAATTATATACATTAATAAATTATAATTTTTGATTACGGGTGAATAGACAAATGAAGAATGTTGTCCATAAATAAGTGTAGATGGCTGAATATGAAAACTAAGGCATTTTCTGAAAATAAATTGTACTGCATCTTTTGTAACAAAAATTAATATGACCTGATGTATTTTGTGGGAAAATATAGGAGTACTCAAAGTTGCATAACTAAGAACCAGCCAGACACACTCAAAAGCACATTTTCTAATCTGTTGTATCTTTTCCTTTTTTTATGTTACTGAGATTGAAAATGAGAACTTCATATGGTGTGGTGGTTGACACATTGTGTCAAAAAAAAAAAAGTGACTGAGGCACCTTCATAGGAAGGGTTTTTTTTTTTTTTTATTCCAATTAAATTATTGTAGCACAACTAACAGTCACTATCTGTCTGTGTTAGTTAGAACCTCAAATATATCTCCTTAAACTAACTCAGTCTCCAAAAAGACCATATTAAGTTAATAATTCTACCTATAGGATATAAATGTCTTACTTACAATCAAAAATACAATAATCCTTTTCCAAAGTCCCAACAATTTCAGGATCTTTTTGGAAAGTCAAAGTCTATTTTGACTGCAGTTCTATCCCCTGAACCACATGCTGTGTCAGCCCCACCTCCAGGACAGGCTGAGTCAGCCTTATCATAAGTAAATACATACAGTTTTTTTTTAAGTCTATGTTGAGGCACATCTGAAACTCTTAGCTGTAGACATCTGTAAAAATAAAGAATAGTTATACAAATCCCAAGGTAAAATGTCATAGGGTGAACACTTTCATTTCAAAGGAAGGAATAGAGGAAAACAAAATATTTGAAATAAAGCAAGTCTTAAACTCAGCAAGGGAAATAGTAACCTTGTTGTGTGATATCCAGTTTTTGGATCATATGGCAGAGATGTGAGTTCTAGATGACCATGGGATCCCACATGGCCACTCTCTTGGGTCAAGGCTGGGTCAACTCAAGGCATGAAACTTCCCTAAGCAATTGTTTCATGTTCTTGACATGTCTCCATTTCTGAGACTTCCATTGAAACTTTGCCATCCTGCCTAGCATGTGGTGCACTGTTTACTCAAGGGTTCCTTGACTGGCCTCCCAGGCCTTCTTCTAAAATCTGGATGGAAGCCTCTTTGACCCCACAACCCTTTCATTCTGCATGTTTGTAAAACCAAAACCACACTGATAGTGCCAATATCTGCTGTCAGCCTGAACAGTAACTTGGCTCACCTGCATCATGACGGCAGTGCCATCTGAACACCAGGGAACAATTTCCCAAGTGACTGCACTTGAGCTGGTTTACCAGGTTCATTGTTCCCAAATGAAAATTTGTACTTTTAGAACCTTGGGCTTGCCATGGTTGGGTCTTGATGATTTATGTATGTTTCCTTGTATTTTGTACAAAGTACATGGTTTACCTACAATGACAGAAATCTGTTCAGTAACCATTCATAGTTTATTCTCAAATTTATATGTGATTCCTTTAAGCCAAAATTATGGATTTTGAATTTTTCTGCTCTGCTTTCGCCCCTGATTAAAAGTATTCAGCTTGAACACTGCACAGCCTGATTACCTTCAAATTCTCCCTTTACAATGGACTACAGGATCTAAAGATGTAGAGAAAATTGCTTAGCTATCATGGTATATATCTAACTTGAAGTCAACCTAGAAAGCTACTCCTAAGTGAAATTTCCTGACCCTGGCACTTATCATCTGCATTCTTATCAGCATCCTGATCTGCTGACTTTTAATAAGAATTACACACCAGCTTCTGTTAAAGTTATTTTAAGACTTCTATGGCCCTGTCATCAAACTTCCAAATTAGTCCTGAAAACCAACCCCAAATTTTCTAAGCCATGTGATGAGGGACAGCCAAGGCAAAGATTCTACTTCTCTGTTGCCATGTATTTATATTGACTTTTCTATTTATTAATTTATTTATTAAGGAAGGTTCTACAGGATGTTCAGAGTCACACTACTAGATCAGAGTCATAGTGATCTGCCTGTTTGCAGCCTCCCAAGAGCTAGGACTACTGTCACACACCACCACACTCAGTCTCTATTGCCATCTCAGAGTGCCCCACGTGCAGGGCCAGCATGGTAGGCCTGGGGATCAAACCTCCAACCCCTACACCTGCTTGCAAGTTCTTCAATCTGTGGGGCTATTTGGCCAGCCCCTCAATGACTTTTCTTATGTTCTTTCCTGTCACGATTTTTGGGCTGCCATGAACCGGTAAGATTTGCTCTACTATTTTCTCTCACTCTGGTTTTTGCCTTACAGCCACGTGTCCATGAACTAAATGCCTTAAAACCTTGATCCAAGCTCTCCTTCTCTAAATAGTGGATGTCGGGTATTGTGTCTCATCAACAGGTAAGCTTATTAATATAGAATGTGAGTGGTTTTAACAGTAAAACAATACTGTCAACCAAACTGACCTAACTAAATGTTATATCCAATACACTGGAGTAAACATTTTATTCACAAAGATACATTTACAATGGTATATTAGATCTAAAATAAGCCTCATAATTTTCAAATAGTCTATGCTTCACAGCATGTTTCTGAGTTACAAAATATTAAAATATAATTTAATATAAATAAGATATGCAGAAAACTACAATGCTGATATTCCATCTCAATTTAGAAAGAATGGCTATTATCAAGGAATTCACCAATAATAAATGCTGAAGGAGATGTGGGGCAAAGGAGCCCTTTCCCACTGTTGTTGGGAGTGTATTCTGATGTAATCCCTGTGGGAAACCCTGTTAGCATCTCCAAAATTATAAAACTAGAGATTCCATTTGACACACCTCTTCCCCTTTTTGGTATCTTCTAGAATGAATTAAAAATAGCTTTCTACAGGGACAGATGCATACCTATGTTTATATCAGCACAGTTTGTAATAGTGGAACCATGGAAATGGCTCCTAGGCCCATTAACTGATAAATAGATAAATAAGATATGTTTTATAATATAATATAGTTTTCCTCAGCCATAAATGTGGATGAACTTGAGACATTTATAGGTAAATCAGTGGACCCTGAGACTATACTCTTAAGTGAAATAAGTTGAGCACACAAGTGTAAATACTACAGTGTTTCTCTAGTGTGAGAAACAAAAGAATAAAGAAGGACCAAAATTTATAGTAGATTATACAAAATGAGAAGAAAATGCTCAACTCGGAATGTGTAACTATAGAGAGGTAAGATGAAAAGGAAGGTAAAACAACAAAAAGAGCAAAACAGAAACAAAGCTTTATAAATGAAGAGGGAGGGAAAGATTGAAAGGAGGATAAGGAGAATGAGGCAAAAAGAGAAACTGAGATGATTCTTGTGCAGACACAAAGTCCCTGTGATGAAAGTTGTAGTGGTTGATCAGTTATGTCAACTTGAGAAGCAAAGAGCTTAGCTAAGTAGGTTCAGAAATTCCTAGGGCACCCTAGGGTGTGCAGTCTCCATCCTATAGTAACTCATCAGTTAGAAGAAAATGGGGAGGATCCCATTCATCCTGGGAAGAGCTCCAGTCTTCGCCATCAATTTGGACATCGTCTCCTGGTTCTAGCACAGACTCTTCGCTTCTGCCTTTGATCCTTCAGCCTTTTGGTGTAGACTCCTCTGCCTTCTGGCCCAGACCCATCAGCCTCCTGATACAGACCTGCATGGACAGTACAGTAGGCTCCAGACCTTGAACTGAATCCTTCACTCTCCAGTGTGCAGACGTCCTCTGCACATTTCCTAATCTGACTCTGTGGCTGACATAAGCCATATAACATTATGAGCCAATCTTTTAATGTCTCATACACCTGTACATCTTTACATCTTATGCTATACCTGTAAGACTAGTAAAATATTGATACAAAAGTGATTATATATATATATATATATATATATATTTAAATTGTACCAATAAACTTAAGTAATAAAAATAGTATGTATCAAGTGTGCTTCATACTGTCTGCTGCCTTAATATATAAAAACACTTTGGAATTAATTAATTAATATAAGTCAAGCTTTTAAGTACTATGAAAATAAAGTTACAATAACATTAGAAAGTATTTGAAAATCTTTCCTCCCTAATATTTCTGCTGAGCATGTAGGTTAATGGTATAGTACTTGTCTAACATTTGTGAAATACTGGATTCAATCCCCAAGACTTCAAAAACAGAGATAAAGATATATTTTATTGTTTGTCTTGAAGCATAACAAAGATTTTAATTTTTTTAACAGACCCAAGCCAAGGTGGAGGTCAAAGTGCTGGTTGCATCATTAGTAGGGAGCAATTTAATAAGATGTAATGTACCTAAGAAAACTTAGGTCAATACCTAAAAAAGAGTTATGTTCAGTTATAAAAATTGGGAAAATAATGGAAGTTGGATCACAGACAGATATACAGGCAAAAGCATCATAATTTTCTCAGAGAGTGCAGTGAACAAAGTATGATTAAATCTAATATCCATTGGAATTTTATTGAAACAACTAAATCCTTTTCCTTCAACCCTTTAGATTTCTGTATTATGCAATGACAGTTTCTTAAGATGAAAAAAGATCAATCCCACAAATTTTCTAAAAAATCCATTATCCAATGGGAAAAAGATGGATTACCATTGATTGCATCCTGCCGGTGTTAGAGATGATGGATTGCTGCAGTCGTGGCATTGATCTGTGGGAACAGACATACCCTGGTCTTGCATGGATTATTGTGGGGCCACCCACTCACAGGAAGCATACACACAGTAAATTCCACATCATTCTTTCCATCACAGCCTTGCAGTTATTCTTTTGCTCTTATGACTGCCTGTGTTGCTAAATTCAAGCATTTTTACTTTGTTTAAAAATTCAGATAAAATGAACATGAAGAATTTCTGAGTAGGCTGCATGGTAGGAGAATGAGAAAGCAACCCTATACATGATCTGCCGACAGTGACTACTTTGTTGCTAAGTGAATAGCCTGAGAACTTATCTTGTTGCTCAGACAAATAATTCCCTCAAATAAACAGGGAACATATAAAATGTTACAGGTTTATTCCTACCTGCAGAATAATCAGATGATAAATACTTGCAGTTCAAGTGCAATTTATATACTCTGCAAAATACTACAGATAGATAGATATAGATTAGTACTTAAGTCAAAAGTACAGTATTAGGACTTTGTTGAAGCTATATTTAACTAAATTTGTTTTAATTGTATATTGTTCATTGAAAGGCATCTAAAGGTCAGACTCATCTACTATTGTGAAAATCACGGGGAAAATATTTCAGGATTTAGTCCAAGAGCTATGTCAGCATATATACTGCATCTACTGCCCTTCTCTGTGCTAACTGAATATAGCAATTAAGTTACAAATCCTTTTTTAGCTCACTGACTGACTGAGAATTAAACTGCCAAAATTCTATTTAGAAAGATCCTCACTGGAATAGCCGTAAGTTGACGATATTTACATAGACTAAGTAAAACTTTTTCATAATCATGATATTTCTAGCGCTGTATATAGACAAAGCAGGACAGATATGTAATAAATAATCATAACTAAGAAATATGTTTGTTTTTGTTACAAACTAACAAGTCAATTTATCCATGTAGTCCATGTTGGGGATGGTATGTGCTTTGTTTCATCTGGTTTGTTTGCATAGATGTTGGTAAATTCTCCATAGTTAAAGCAAAGAGAGGAGAACATCTTAATGAAAGAGAGTATCTTTGTACATTTTACCAAATTATCAGCAAAAAGGTACAAAAAGCCATGTCAATTGCTTTTGACATGGAATAGTGTTGGCTATGGACATGGGGCACTGCATCTCCAGGAAAGGTCATTCCTGAAATATCTCACTCACAACTTACAGGAAGCACTGGCCCAGTAGTATAGAGAAATGAGAATTAGCATATCTATTTAACACGCTTATTTAATATGTTCTCAGGGAATATATTTAATGCTTAAAGATTTAACCTAAATTATCCAATAGACAAAAGAGATCCAAATTGAAAATTTCTATTCAAGTGCAAGTAACATAGATAGAATTTCCATGTAACTTGTCAAAAGAATAAAAAAAAAAAAAAAGCGGCACAAAGGGGAAATAGTCATCTGTTTTATTCATACTACTGGTTTATCTTACTTGAAAATGAAGAATTGTGTTACTTATCTATTTGTTTCCTTTGTAAGGAATATTTTTTGGTTTATGTTATGTATGCTGAGTAACTACCTTAAAGATAACTGAGGTATAAAACTATTATTATCTTTTCATTCAATGATATATTTATATCATAAAAGTATATGAAAATGTAAAGAAATGAAAGTAGATTTCCTTAACATCATATGGAATGTATTCACATATTTTTCTGTGTACAATCAAGCAACAACATACTTTTTACTGTATCTCAAGATTTTTGAGCCTTAATTTAATTAACCCTGAATTATGGTATGAGAAATGTAAGCATACACAGGGCTCACAGTGTCAGCTCTATTTGGAGTTCGGGCTGGCATTCAGTGACAGCCTAACAGTGGGAAATAGTAAACACTCACTTTGAATATTAAACACTGAGTATGCTTTGGGTACAATATCATGGACATATTTTCTACATCTAGTAGGAGACATTGCACCAAAGAGAACCCACATAAAAACATTTGAATCACTAAGGAAAATCAAGACTGGTTCAAGAAACATTGAAAATGTTGAAACATTGAAAAAATTCTTTTTCAACTAAGACTTTCCAATGTAAGTACTGACAGTATCATGGTAAACAGAATGCTGATGGGCTGAAGGTTGTTGTGAAGATCATTAGTGAGATTACATAATGCATGATCAAAAAGAAAATTTATTGTCAGGAGTGATGGGTACATTGTGTTTGAAGCCAGGAGGGCTACTCTGAGGTGAATTAATGGCAATGTGTCCTTTACTATAACAAAGTTTTAACTCTAAACAAGACTGTATTTTTATCACTCCTCATTTATCAATATTTAGCAGTAGTTTTTGTTAAATAAAATCACAATGGTGTGCTTTCATCTATATTATTTACTAGATCTTATAACTTGTGGTCTCTGATCTTCCCCAAAGTCCAAATTACAATGAAAAATAAATGTTTTTAAAGTCATTCACGGCATAAAGCCAGCTTTGACAGAGCAACAAATGGCGCTTAGACTTGTGAAAGTATAAGAACATGTAAGAAAAACCATGAAATATCAAAGCTTGCACATCAGATTTCCTTCAGTTAACAGGTTGTTCTCAAGGGGAAAGCATTTCTCTATTCTAACTCCAATCCATCCTCCTTTATGTTAGAGTAGTCCTCCATTGTGTATAATATCCCATTTTCCTTATTCTTTCAAAAATAAACATTGATAATAGCAAACGGGGAAATAGATCTTTTTCAGATAGAAATAGAACCAAGAGATGATGGAAGAGGGGAAGGAGAGGAAGAGAAGGGGAAGAAGAATTGAAAAATTGGTATTTGTTCTGTGTATGTGACAAGTTCTCAAGGTGAACGTAATCACTCATGCACTACAAGCATAAGCTAATACAAATAAAAGTAATAAGGAAATACAACTTTCAGAACCGTAGTATAGAAGTACAAGAACAAGAATATCAGTGTATGCCAAAGAACAGGAAATATTTTGTGAGGAATGACCAACAGTGTGTTTTTTTACTATACTAAATTTATTAAAAATTAAACATTGAACTGATTAACAATGCACCAAAGAGACTTGCCACCAGCAAATGTTAGCTATTGTTATTGCATTATTAAAATGGAATTTTCTAACTTTGGATGATTCACAGCTAGTGTCAATATTACATCTAAATGTCCAAGAAACAGAGAAAATATGAATTGAGCCATCACATCAGCTTAAATTGACATGAATATACTTTGGCAATTTGAAGAAAGGTAAACATGTAACTTATGTTGGTTATCTGTATACAATAATCATAATAAGATAGCAATCTAAGCAAACAAATCTATGCTTTGAGAAAGGAGAGCAGAGAGAATAAGAATCTCCGTAAGATGCAGATATTAATTGAAATCACACATTCTGTGTACTTTGTTGCTTCGATTATACCAAAGAGGCTCAGAGTACAGTACTGGTCTTGTGTTTGTGGAAATGGAATATTAGGACTCACAATTGCCATCAAATAACTGTAACCTAAAGTTCAACTCAAAATCCTTTACATAAGGCACGGGAGACACCTTGATTTCTCACCACAAATATGAGATTTTATTGATTTTACAATATATAAGTAAACCTTAATCTGAAGTACAATATGACTGGAATCTTTCTCCTTTTTTAGGAAAGTATGCTGTGTTTATTTTTTTTCTTGCTTACAAGCCAGTCATGTTAATGTTGTCTTGAATTTTTCAACAATGCAAAGATAATACTTTACTGAAGGAGAACGTTGCCTTTTCTTGATTGAGATGATAGAATATAATGGCATTAGCACTTCTGAGTGGAAAACTCTAGTACACCTAAACATAGAGTGCTTGCTGAAGTCCATTGGAAGTGCAGCCTCGATCTTCACAGAGCATACTTTTGCCTGGAAATAAAGCCAATGCTTTCTTAGTGAACAGCTCTTCTAAATATCTCAGCATTCAGACTGGACAGAATCATCTTGGGAGGCTTCCTAAGACTATTAGCAAACCAAGAGAGAGTACCGGTAAGTCACATTCTAATTTGTACAGAGTCAAGTGCACCATGAGAAGCTTGCTAATGGAGTGGAAGGCTGGTGAGTTGACAGCCACACACACACACAGCATCCTTTCCAATGGGGTGCGGAGAGAAGCAGCTTAGTAACTGTAGTGCTCCAACCTGCCCCTCCCTTTTAAAGTATCAATGCTTGGCCTGTAATCTCCTGTTGCCCTTTGTTGTGGTTAATTGCAGGCCCTTCCTCCTACTGCTGGCTTCTCTGTGATAAATATTTCATTACAGAGGAGAAAGTTCCTTTTTTGAGAACACACATCAGTCCAGGACTCTTGAAAATGGACAAAAGGGTGCTATTACCTGGAAGGAACCTTCACTCTCCAGTCCAAGGTTGAGAAAGGTCTATCTAATTAGCTTCCTGAGAAGCAGCAGTCTCCTTCTTCCAGGCTGTCTGACATTTAGACATTTCTTCCCTCACTTCTTCCTGTCGGTGTGGAAAGGAACTGAATACAAAGCACCAGTCCATTTTGCCAGTGAATATAGCACCCCTCACAAAGTTAGGCCATGGCGACATGGTATGTCACTTTAACTCTGTCATATTTCTCTCCAATTAAAAATAATGGATGATATTGGACTGTCAGCCTGAAAGGTATTCCTATAGGCATAGAATTAGTTGGTATCTCCACAAACCCACTGTCCACTAATTTGAATTTCAGGATTTGACTGCAATCCACTCCTCTGTCTCCTCACTACCCATGTGTCACCATTGTCTGCACTTTCCAAGGGGACCCTCTGACAGACATCCTGACAGAGGAAACCATTTTTTTCTGGAAAACTTTTCGTGCAAAATAAGAGTGAAGACAAACGATCACATCTTTTGATTACTCAACTGTATTTTCTGGAACAAAGCTCTCTGGCTTTGTCAGTAGCAGCTTCCTTGCTGGAATGCTAGCATATTGTATTGGCCAGATTTCTGACACAATTGCATTCTCAGACCAAGAAGAAAAAAAATTTCTTACTATATCAAGAATTACAGTAAGACAAAGGGTGTGCAACTAGTCTAAGGAGACGTAACCTCCATATTTATGTGTTCTATTTATACTTGATTATGTAATTCAGAGAAGGATGTGCAAATTTTTTTTGCTCATCTTAGGAAAAATGGGATAACAACTGTTAGTGAAACAGATATTAGCAATATAAATAGTGGATAAAAATAGCTGAACAACTGCAATCTATTTGTAATTAAATCTTGAAACCAAAGTAAACATTAATAGTTATAAACAGTTTATTCTTCACCAGCTACTCCTATGCAGCCTTCAGAGGGTTCTTTCAAAAGCTAAATGCTATTGCTAAGAGTAGTAAATTTCCTCAAAGGAAATTATATTGTGGATTATAATTGGAGCCAATTGTAGTTAAAGTTAGAAAACCACTATCATATTCTCATCTCTAAAGATAGAAAAAAAATATATATATATATAGAATATAAATGACATAAATACTAGATCCAAAACATTAAGGGGAAAAGAAATGAAATTATTTCACAGTATTA
Source organism: Myocastor coypus (assembly GCA_004027025.1). Taxonomy (NCBI): domain Eukaryota; kingdom Metazoa; phylum Chordata; class Mammalia; order Rodentia; family Myocastoridae; genus Myocastor; species Myocastor coypus. The sequence continues at coordinate 89,652 of PVJA010000828.1, read as the reverse complement.
TTGTTAACTCCAATCTTGGCAACTCCTATATCGGGAACACAACTAAGACAGAACTTTCAGAAGAAAATGTCAACTGTATTTAGCCAACTACACTGAGGAATCTCCATCTCATTATCTTTCAGTATTTCCCGTTATAATTCTTTAGGCATTTGTTGAGGTAGATGCAGATTACCCATAGTTCCAAATAGTACAATTGAAAGCAAATTTATAATAACAAGTGTTATTCTCTAGTTTCGTTCATTCTCTACTTTTTTTTTTCTTTTTGTATGGTCAGTGAATACATTTAATATATTTATAAATTGGAACTATAAGATATTTCTGTGTTGATTTATTTTCTGTTTATCACCTAAGCATTTCTTATATCTCAATGACTTACATTTATTTAACTAACATTTTCTCTTGTGCAAGAGCTTAATTTACATTTTATTTATTTTTGAAATCAATTTTAATGAGAGAAATAGCAATGAGACAACTTCAAAATATGTTAGTAGGACACTGACAATAATTAATACATTAATTCTTGTAGTTTCTTGGTGGAGTATTTTGAGTCTTCCAAGTAGAATATCAAGTCATCTGCAAATAATGATAGTTTAACTTTTTCTTTACCTATTCTTATTCCTTTTCTTTCTCTCGTCTAACGGCTCAAGCTAATGATTTCAGAACTACATTGAATAGAAGTGGTAATAGAGGACATCCTTGTCTTGTAACAAGAGGGAAATATTTCAGTTTTTCTCCATTTAGAATTATGTTATCATTGCATTGTCATAGATGAGTTTTATCAGATTGAGGTAGAGGCCATATATTCCAATTTTTTGTGGAACTTTGAACATCAATGAATGCTGGACTTTGTCAAAAGCCTTCTCTGCATCAGTAGAGATGATCATGTGATTTTTGGATTTAGTTGTATTAATTTAGTGTATTACATTTATAGATTTGTGTGTGTTGAACCATCACTGAATCCCAGGAACGAATCCTGCTTGGTCATGGTGTATAATCTTCTTGATGATTTGCTGTATTCTATTTGCTAGGATTTATGGAGGATTTTTGCATCTATGTCCATGAGGGAGATTGGCATGTAGTTCTCTTTTTTTCAGTTACATCTTTCTCAGACATCTTACTGTAACTTATAATCACAACTGAATTGCATTTATCAACATATCTAAAAGTATATTTCAATGGAGAGCAGTAGAAGTGATTAAACTCTTCTTACCATCTGATAAAATACCATTGCTTCTAGGAAGCTTGCAATAGACAAAACAATTGCTAGATGAAAATGAATCCTAAAGATTTAAAGCATAAAATAAGATTATTAGACTGATATGGAGCTGTTGAATAGTACTATCAAAGCCAGGTCGATTTTCAAGTGGATTGTTTGAACTTAGACAAAACAAGTCAATGCAACCAATTTGAAGCAAAATTTCACATTATTTTAATATGCTATAAAAGTGTCTTCCTAGAAAAATGGGAAAATGCAAAATAAATGGCAATATCTGTGTAGAATTTTAAATTAAATGCCTACTTAGAGAAGCTAGTGAATTCTCGATTTTCCTTCAATCTAATAATTCAGAGTTTCTGGTACTAAAATTCTACAACCTCCAGGCTAAGCATTTCTCTCTAAAGACAAGGCTTAGCAATTTAAACTAAGAGCAATAAATAATAGGCAAAATCCATACAAAGTGAGTTAAGTAAAACTTGGAAACAAAGTGATCTCTATTGTTTCATAAATTTGTTAGAGAGAAAACAGAAATGAATAAAAAGAAAGCGAGAGACATTTACAAGTTAAATTATTTATGGCTCATAAATGCAGACTTCATGCCACATTCAATAAATACTTTTATTGAATGTATTAATAAAAATTAATGTATTGATAAAATGTGTTTAGAATGACATTTGTCTTATATTTAGCAAAATGGAATATTGAAGTGCAGTTTTGTTTTTTTTAAATGAAAAATTTATTAAAACAATGCATTTGAAATCATATTCTAATTGTTTAGGATAAATAAAAGTTAGATGATATTTTCTGTGCTAACAATCTGTGGCTGTAGTTAATGGAAGAAGGGACACAGAAGTGCAAATACAAAGGAAGAGGTTTTTGGTGACCTAATTCTTTTCTAAGTTAATTTTTTTTTTTCATTGTGAAATTCTCTCTTCAATCCTACCTCCATAATATTATCATAGGCCGCTGGTATTCTCTGTATCAATAATGTAAGGCACAATCATATAAGGTCATAGAATAAGACTATAAATCTGGGTTAACTTCCTATTGCTTTTATAGAAATCAGCACTCTCTTATTAAATTAAAGCACCATGAATTTCTTACTTACATTTCTGGAAGTCAAAGTATGAAATAATTTTCTGGGATTAAAATAAATTTATTTCTTTGTATACTCTTCCAAAAAAGAAGCTATTGTGTGCCTTTCCTAGCATGTGGAGGGTGATTATATTCCTTGACTTACTACCTCACAAAACACTGGTGGTGTGTGCTTGATGCCTCTCATGTCACGTTAGTTTGACCTCTTCCTTGGTATCTCCCTTTTGTCAACACCACTGTGATGACCTTGACCCCACCATCCAGCTCATGCTAGGAAGCTGTAGTTCTACTTGTGATTTTAAATGTCCTTCACTAGTTAACTTTCTTTTGTGGTGTTAAAATATCTCAGAAAAATCAACTTAAAAGGAAGACTTACTTTATCAACAGTGTGAAAGGTCTCAGTTCATGTCCCTCGGATTTGTTGCTGTGGGTCTATGGCAGTGATCCAAGTCATTTTGTGGAGGCACATGGCCAAGACCTACTCTCTTCTTGGTGGTGAGAAGGAAAGAAAGAAAAGAAGTGTCCCTGCTCCCAGTAGTTCCTTCAAGGCATGCAAGACAACTACCTCTCACCAGTCCTCAGCTACTAATTGTTCTATCACCTCATAGGAATGCCATAGGACTGTAGCCAAATTTTTAATATGTGGATCTGGAAGGAGAATTACATATAAACCAGAACAGTACCGTATGTATTTTTAGGCTTCCGTCCATATGGCATGGTCACCTTAGGGAAGAAGCAGCATTATTTTGCTCATCACAGAGTCAATAAGGCATGCACACATGTGCTTATGTGTATGTGCATGTACACACACATACACGCACATACACACAGACTCACTCATTAACACAGAGAGGAAATTTGATTATAGTAACTACAGAATAAACTTGGGGACCTCCCTTTATCTCAACTTCAGATGAAACTGAAAGATCTTCCTGTAAATAGTTTACTTTACTGTCCATACTAGAGCTGATGATCGATTTCATCCAACTCCCTTTCTCATAATTATGCTCTAAATGAAGGATCCAAAGTGAGAGGGTAATTCATACAAATTCTAGAACCGCTATGTGAACATTCACCTTTCTTCCTTTTTCTTTCCTTCTTTCTTTCTTGGTTGATTTTAAGTTTCATTTTCATAGAAAGATGATTCTGTGTACAAAGAGGGGTTGGCAGAAAATCACAAGGGGTACTTTCACCAAACTGAATAGACTCTGTTATTTAACATGTTAGAAAACTTATTATATATGAGGTTAAAAGGAAAGGGTCTCTGTGGATTAATAATATAGCCTATAGTTTTATAGAAAGGGTTAGAAATATGAAGAAACCTAAAAGCAAAACATGTGGGTCTAATGAAGGTGTTTAGCAGCACCACTTAGGGAGATAGTCATTGTGAGGGCAAATAGCAAGAGTTTGATCCATAGGAAGCTTGCTATATAAAGATAAATGTTTTTGTCAGAGGTGCAAATAGCTGCTTCATTTTCATATTGTCATCTGCTTGTCTGTTTCATTATTGGTTTCTCAGGAAGTTGTCCACATTACCATCTGAAATAAAAAGAAGTTTCCTAATGTACCTTGAAAAAGGGTTCAGTGACTTTAGGGTTGCACTTAAGATACTGAGCTATTCCATGTTATACTGGACACGCAATTTGGGTGTTCATAAGTCAACATGACCTGCTAAGTCTAATCCGGAGAAACTGGCAAAGGCAAACTTGCATTTCTGGTTCTCTAAAATGGAGAACTCTTGGCCAAACCCTGAGTAATATTTAATGTTATCCTGATTGGTAAGTACATACATCCTAGAATCCATAGGCAGGATATCAGGACATCCTAGACACTACCATCCTTTAGCATTTTTTCCCATAGGTCTGTAATCTAGGTCAAAGTGTTTCCATTGGGACCTGTGCATCAATTAAGAAATTTCTGAATGTTCTACAAGGTCAATCACATTATTTGCATTTGTTTCCTTCTTTTAGCCTATACCCAAGGGAAGGTACAGGTATGCCAACTGGCTCAGGGTGTGACCTTCCATTCTAACATTCAAGGGAGATAAGATTCTAAAAGTGTCCACCTTATCACATTTATTGATGCATGGCACCCTTTATAAAGGACAGCAACAAAAATAATGTTTAAGGTGATTTTCATGTAAAATCTAAGTGATGTGCAAGAATCAATGTTGAGAAAAGTCATGTGTGCTTAATGGATAGTAATTATTGATCACGAATTATTCTTTCTAATGCTAATGTTTAAATTTTAAATAAACAACAGTATCTGAAGAATAGTCTATTTCCAGTAATCCCACAGACTCATGCCATTTTATAAGATGAAAAATTAGCTTAAGGGTTTTTTTGGGGAGTTGGTTTCTATTTACACAGAAAATATTTGGGAACAATGAATATCAGAATTATGGTAAAACAGGAAGTATGTATTCATAATGTATTATTTTTATGCTATTTCATGATGAAAATACATTGACTTGTAAATACACATTAGTAAAATTTTAAGGGTGACTTCAAACTATTATTTAATATTAATATCTGCAGAAGTTTCTGAGTCTACAATCAGAAGTTTTCTGCTTTTCCTTGAGTGCAGTGGGGCGGGAAATTTGCTATGCATCCCACTATCATCACATTGCCAGAGAGAGATGAGTTGAAGAGTCTGGAAAATTAGTGAGGGATTGAGTCAAATTTGGTGTCTTCCTTATGTGACTGCAAATTACTCATTACTTACCTACTTTTGAAGAAAACTCAAGGTACAGTAAAAGGGAAGGCAGGTGGGCTTTAGTGTTACCTGTTTCATTCACAGTTTGGTATTGAGAAGACATTGCAAAATATATCTAAAACGTATTATCCAGGTTAAATCCTAGAGGAATGATCTAGGGCAAACTAAACTAGAAAAGTTCTACTCACCACCTTTGCCCTGAGGAAGCAAATACACCCTGAACTGGAGATCAGGAGATCACACAATTTACTGAGTGGCAGTACAAGCCGTTGTCCAAGTTTCAAAGGTCGCTTAATAATTTTGGGGTAAGTTTAGACTAACATTCCCACTTCCTCAATTACTCTGTTGGATATTCCTTGGAGGAAGTATAAAGTATTATCTTGTTTTAGTCTAGAGATATTTGAGCGAATGGGAGATAAGTGAAATGAAGTGAAACAGAAAGAAAATACTGATGCAAACAGCAGGTTTTAATGTGTTAATGCATAAATAATAAAGAGCAATAGGTAGTTTGCATATATATATATATATGTATATATATATATATATATATATATATATATATATGTATATATATATATATATACTCAGTAGTTGCCAAATAAGATAATGCCATTCACTGGATCCATGTCAACATAAGGGTATAAGAAAAAAAAGGTCTTGCAAGTTGGTGATGAGTCTGTGCATTAAATGTATACTTTGTAATGGACAATGTTGCCCATTATCCTTTAAGCCTTTGGTAGGAGTCTTGATGTACTACATACTGCTTAATAGTGATAGGTCCCTCTAACATTTCCTGTTTTTCTGGAAATATGGATGTGCTTTCCTGGGAGGATATCTAGTATGTCCAAAGGGCACCACACATGCTAAGTGAGTGCCTTATGCTATACTTTCAACTCTCAAAGTTCAGTTTAATAAGTTATAGGAGAATTATATGTGTAGTATAAAGAGTTATATTTAAATAGTCAACATTTTCAATTGTCATTAAAATGCTATAGACAGTATGGTCTGTTGTTTTATTTATTTAGCTATCTGCACAGCATATCCATTGCTGTTTAATTTAACATTTTGATACTTAACATGCTAATAGGCATCCCATGCTGAGAAGAAATGAATTTGTAAATGACTAGAATGAAATGCCGTAAGGAATGTTTGAGCTTCTTCACAGTCTTTGAAGACTGCAGCGTCCTCACCCATGAGTCAAAAGATCAGCTTACTGATGGCTGTGCAGAAATGTGTTCCATGACCGAGCTGCTCTTGCCAAGAACCATTGTGAGGAATTTTCTTTCTATGGGGGGAGGCTTCACTTGAACCAGAAGAAAAGAAAGGCAGCTCTGCACATATTTGCATATACTTCAAGTATTTATGGGAAAATCCAACTTTTATCTCAGTTTTACTCAGCTCTTTGTGAAAACCAAAATCCATATGAGAGCTGCCAACTAATCCCTATTTCTATTTTGCTGAGGTCAAAGAGACTATGAGGCCTACGACATAAAAATGGTGCATTGTTAACGAACACTTCTTAAATTGATTTTTTAAAATCTTCCTTTTTTTCAAGTGAAGAATGATGTGCCATCAGTATCGACACGCTCTTGCTATGCTATTATTCCTGGGCCACCCAGATGGAAGAAAACAATAAAGATTCATTTGTTATATGCCTTCCACAATGCCTAGACTGAAATCACTTTTCTGTTATTGCATTCACAGCAGATTTCTTATTGTGTGATATAACATGATATATACAAGCAAGAAAAAAATTCACAGCCTGTCTTATCTCTTTCCTGCGATCTTAAGCAGTATTATGTTCTACTGCTTGTCTTCGTTTCTTACTGTTTTGATAAACTTGCTTGGAACTGGTGTGTTATTGTTCATTTCTAGCATGTTTTTCAATCTTAGAGAAAAAGGTAGGAGTGATCTTGTGAGTACATTATCAGAATCATCCAGACAATTCAAATATACTCATAAGACATTTGTCTACTTCTATATTGTGTACGTTTTATTTTTACCAATCTTTTCTATATAGAATCTTAGACATAGAAATGAATACTCTAGAAATAATTGTCAAAAGAATATTATCTTTATGAATACCTAATTAAATTATAATTATCATTAAAACTTAAACAACATAGATTAAAAAAAAAACATCATTTATATTTTGACATAATGGTTTTTCCATGTGAAAATCCTAATGATTTTCTATTTATAATCTCTGAATTCTAAATATTATTAACAGTAAATATATTTTAAATAACAATATTTCAAGCAGAGCTGAAAAAGCATTTACATGAAGTTGAGCAATAATATAAAGTCTTTAGTACAATTTTCCTAAAAGTTTTTCTTTTGAATGATATATTCTTATCTCATTATTTAAACTTCTTATTTAATTTTCATTATGTGCAAGTGTCATATATTTGTGTTAATAAAATCATAGTCTGTCTAGCACTGCAGTGATCCTGACACTTGGTTTGCTTACATAAATAAGCCTGGACATGTTGGACTCAGGGGATTGCCATACGAGAGTGATCAGTCTTCAGCTAGAAAGAGCTGACAACATATGCCAACCGCTCTCTCCCGTGGTTAAATCAATATTCTTGAGTAGAAATTGAAAAGGCCACTACTTTGCCTATGAAAAGCCTTTACAGCAAAACTGTACCTGTTGAAAATGATAAAGTATGGGTTGGCCATATTCATATACTCATGCATTTTTCATTTTTAAGAGATCATAAAATACAGTTTGTGATCTTCAGCAACTGAAATGAGATTTTGTTTAACTACAGTAAATAAACTAATGGCAAAGAAATAGCAATTTTAAGAATATTGGCCAAAATAAATGATTATTCTGATTCTTGGGCCCCAAATAAAATGACTTCAAATATCACATTAACCCTCAGCTTCAAAAAGAGCTAATATGAAGTTTTTGCTGTTGGCATAAAATTGAGAACTTATTGGTTTGCAGGGTGTGTGCAGAATCAGGCAGATTACTCAACCTATTATGCCATATACAAGAAGTCCTATTTTTTCAGATCACTTTGGGGAAGAATAATTAAGTACAAATTTAAGTTTCAAGAGTCAAGGACTCAAGACTGTAACTATCAAGGAAACAGATAAAAGGAAATTCAGCCCAAAAGGTAGATAACAGAAGCAACAATCAGAAATGATACTTAGGACCCAAAAAATGACTATTCTTGAGTGTCTGCTCTCCAAAAGAGAGCTGCACAACATAACGATCCCTTCTGTATATCCCCCTTCTTTTTTATTTTGTTTTGTCTTGTCAGAGATGGGTGTTTTATTGTACTTGGAGAAGCTGTATTTGGAGAAATCCTTAAAGGACCATTTCAAACTTGATGCCAGTCCAAAGATTGCACATACTTGAACTCAGCAAAATAACTCAATATAGACCAATAGTTCATAATGGTAGTGAGTTATTAGCACAACTGTCAAGGGTCTGAAGTTATCCACTTGAGCCTTTTACAGCTCAGCATATTAATATAGCTTTACTTTTTATAGCTTGTGGTTTTATACATATATATATATACATATAATATATACATATAATCTATCAAGGCGAGATAGATGTATAGCTACTTTCTCTTAGTTCAATGGGAAGAAAGATTTGCATTAATATTATTTAAACAAGATATCATGTCTGCATGTTGTTCTCTGAACAACCACTATGAAGACAACAATATGCAATGTATTAATTATGATAATTGTCCTACTAACCTATTTCAAAATTGTCTCATTGTCATTTTTATCTTTTTTTCTCATTAAAATGAAAAAATAAATAAATACAAAGAAGGAGAAAGAGCGACATATACATATATGGCAATGAAGAGAGGGCCTGGAGCTTCTGAGCATCCCAACAAAACAATGGCATAAGAGAAGCATCCAGTGCGTGTATCTGTGTGCACACATGTGCATATGTGCATGCATGCATGTGTGTGTGCATACACACACACACACACACACACACACACACACACACACAACTTATTTCAGTTTTTCAAAATATTTTGATTTATTTTTCCACTGGTCCTGACACTAAGCCTGGGATTCTCCGTGGATTACTTCTGGATTTGATCTATTTCATTCTCTATACTTCATTGCAAGTAGAATAACAGATCCTCTGTATTCTATCCCACAGAAGTTAGCCTGGACCACTCTTGGCGAATTTCAATATGTGATAAAATAAATGGGCTCAGAATTCTTCCCTGAATATAACAGATGTCACTGTTTGTTGCAACATAATCCACTTGACTTTATGAGTATTATCTATTAAAAGTAACAGACTAGGAACCTGTTTAGGACAAGAGTTTGATCTCTGGCACCAAGCGCCAATCCCACCCCCTGGGCATGCTAAGCTGGCCACCAAGACCAGGAATGGTGTTGCATGCTTACAATCCCAGCGAAGGCTGAAAATTGGAAGGTCACTATGAGTTTAAGCTGAGTAGTGCGACCCAGTACCAGATACAGAAACTAAAAAATAAAAAAAATAAATAAATATTTAAAAAGTAACAACAGAGGTGGGAACATAGCTCAGTGACATAAGTACCTGCCTGGCAAGGGCAAAGTCCTGAGTTTAATCCCAGGTACAAAAAAAAAAAAAGAAGAAGAAGAAAGAAAGAAAGAAAAAAGAAAGAGAGAGAAAGAAAGAAAGAAAGAAAGAAAGAACAGAGAGAAAGATTTAAAAGTAACAGCAAAATACAAAGTACACATGATCATATTTGTGTAGTTCCAGTTCAGACTCATAGTGATCCTCCTGTCTCAACCTCCCTAAGGCTGGGATTCGGATTACAGGCATGCACACTACACCAGTTCCAGGGCCAGCAAGGCTCAAGGCCTGTATGCCATGAGTTGACAGGGATCAAATTCAAGACTTTGGGTTTGCAGGAAGGCCCTTATGTTGCTACACTGTCTTCCTGGTCCTGTTACTTTTTCAAGAGAATATTGATGGTGATTGGATCCCCGGCCCGTGTACATGCTACATATGCACATGCACTCTACACTTGAGCAATAGTTCTTCTGTACTGACTTATTTTGCATATATTTTTGCAGATGCTGTATTTATTCCAGGTAGCATTAATTAGTTCACCAAAGTTTTGTCGAATACAGAAAATAATAAAGTACTTTTCGTTTTAATCTTCAATTTGGCAAGTTGAATAGTTCAAGGTTTACTTTTGTTATTGATTTAGTTACTCATGGCATGTCAGGAGACTTAATCAGAAATAACTATTGATAACTCACTGAAAGCTGTATTGCATTTCTAGATCAAATTTTAATCTGAATCTAAAGTCTGATATTATGAATGCATATTGCATATATATTTCATTTGATTTTGGCCATTACTCTCTAGGACTTTCACTTACATAAATGGCTCATTGAGGAAAGTGAAAGCACACATCCAATTTTTCAAAAATAACTCAATTAAACTGAATGTTCAATAACATCTGTAATAAAGATAAAAAATCAAAGAAATCATATTTTGTGAATATTGTAGATAAAGCCAGAAATGAAATAAATGGTGCAATTCTTGCCCCTCTCAGTCTAGAGACTGAACTGAGCAGGGGGAATGGTTGGAAAGGGCCTGGTAGTCAAGAGTTGATCTGAATCATGACTGACTCTGTTTTCCTATAGTGTTTTCAAGTTGGAGTTGGAAAAGGAGAGATGGTTAAATCATGAAGTTTCGCCTGAAAAATAAAATAGTCGAATTCAGAAGTTTTACTTCCTTACTGGGGCCTGTTAGTTAATTTATTCAGCAAACATGGATATGCACTCAGTCATTCATTCAATAAATATTGTCCAAGTATCACCTCGGTAACCAGCACTCTACTAAATGTTAGGAACAGCATAATGCAAAAACCCAGACAGGTGTTACCTCAAAGTGTCTGGAAGTCCAAAGCAGAGCAGAACAAATGAATTACCACAGGGACTGCCATAGCAGATGATAAACATCGTGCTAAATGCTGTAAAGGTAACTTAATTCTTTTATTGGAGCATCTAGCAGAGTGACTTTCTTAACCTAACAGAGGGAGAATCTTCATCTAAGAATTGATTGAGCAAAGTTTCAAGGGATGAATTAAAATTAGATAAAGGAGCAGGCCAGTGATTACTAACATTATGTCCCTAAAAGAGAAAAATTATATAAATCCTGACTTAAAAGTATAATCTTAGTTTCAGAAGGATGAGAATAAGGATCAGTTAAATTATTTCAATAGAATATGGGTAGTAGAGACGGATTAAGTCCAGAAATAATCAATTAGAAAGTATAAACTTATTGTCAAGATTAACTGAAATAATTAAAAATGTTAAAGCAGTGATCAAAAGCTTAACTCAGATGATTAATTTATGAAGCTATGAATTAGAGCAGTATTTTAAATGCAAAGTGTTTAACTATAAAAATAGGGGTAAATATTCACTCATATATCCAATAAATCTTTATTGAGTGACCACTACATCATAGTCAATCTTCTGGTTTCTGAAAAATACAGTTCTTAAAGAAAGACAAAAAGAGAAAGTTTTATTGGGCTTTCATGGAGGAGACATGGTGTATGAAAAATTATGCAAATGAATGCAACACTTTATGCTAAGAACTCTGGGAGACAATTTATGGAAAATTTATAGATGCTGTATTTAAATATTTACCATAAAGTAGAAAGCATTCAAAAGAACCAGAGAAGCACTCATTGGAAGGAATAGTCCAGTGTACACTGAGGGAATCCTGGGCATCAACTAGGCTGCAAAGATGAAAGGGCAGTTCTATGAAAACGATGGGGGTGAGGAGGAAGTCCCTCTCTGGTTATCAGCACTTCAACTATCATTTGCAGAGAAATAGTGAGACATTACAGCTAAATCTTCTCATAAGTGTTAGCCCAAGAGCTAAAATTTGTAGAATTCTATTTAATGTAGGTGGAATTGTAAAAGAATTCCAACTTTTGGTTGTAATGGATACTGTCTAATGAGTACTAAAGATGAAAATGTGAATGAGGTCCTTGACTACCAAGATCTCATAATCAGGAAAAAAGATGCATAATATCCTGATAATTGCAAACATTTGTAATGATTATAATATTTGTAATAACAGAAGTGCAAATAAAAATAAACATGAAAGGCAAGATGAATTCTGGGATCTGTCAGTTTTAGGAAAGCCTATTTTGCACACTTGCTTTCTGCAGGGATCCTAATGATGAACACAGCTTTGCACAGGAAGCGAGGCTCATGAAGGCACACGCAACAGCCTGGACACAGCAATGAGTGTGATCAAACATGTGGAACTGCATTCAGGAGATAGGGTCACTCAGATGTGTGGGAAGCATTTTGAGCATGTTCAGCATACAGGAGCACGGTAGGCTGTGAGGGAGGAGAGGTAACACTGGAAACGCAGGAGCTAGTTTTGTTCCTCATGGACTGATGTTTTCCCGAAAAGAAAAATTTCTAGAAATGTAGTTGGGAGAGAGAGAGTTCAAGCAGCTGAATCAGGATGAAGATGAGACAACGTAGATAGTATATTTTCCTTTCCCTTTCAAAAAAGTCTCTGTGCATAGACACATCTGCATTCTAGAACCTCCAGATCTTTCCCTTGTCCTAGTGACCCCTCCCCAGCTCCCCTTCCCTCCCCATTCCCAACTTTGTCCTCTTAACTTCACTCCTGTCGTTTAAAATCTTAGCACTCCTGTGACTTTGGAAAAGAAGTATATAGTTAAAGAGTGCTCCGTATATATGCCATCTTTTATGCCTGCAGAGTGCTAAATTCACACTTGTAACATGTAAACAAAAGACTTGACATGATTCCATCATACTTTCAAATCCTATAATCAGCCTCTATTGGAAATTTTATAGGCTGTAGGACATGTACACAAGGCTTTTTTTTTTTTTTTGTCATGGAACAAGTGACTTTAAGGTATGTCTATAATACGAATCACTTCTAAACTAGATGTTACTGTCTGCAAGGGTAAATAAAGAATTAGTTCTATAAGTAATTCTTACAAGTATAAGAGACATGTAAATTTCATTTAAAACATAAAATACCAGCTTTTCTTCTCAAAATGTATAACTTCCCTAACTCTCAGTTAACCTCATACCTTCAGGCAGGAAGTACGAAAGGCAATGTTGGCAAAAATTCACTTCACTTGGCTGAAATGATGTGTTTCTGGCACTCTGAGATATTTAACACCTTTCAGATTAGAGGAAAAAGCTGCATTGACAGTGTTTCAGGGAGGCGCACTTGGAGCATATTATTGACCGAGACAGGCTCTCCACACGGTTATTGCCACTGCTGCACTTCCACCCAATTCCGCCACCAAATGCGTTACATTACTCTTGTGTGTGTGTGTGTGTGTGTGTGTGTGTGTGTGTGTGTGTGTAACCAGGGACCAAACTCAGGACCTTGTACTTGCCAGGCAGGCACTTGTGCCCCTGAGCTATCTCCCCAGCCCCACATTACTCTTGAATGTGGGCTCAAAAGTCAAAAACTTGGCTGGGGTATGTGCCTCATCTAAAGTACACTGTGTTTGTAAATGGTACACACAGAACGAAAGAAAGAAACAAAGAATTTCATCCAAAACAAATGCACACAGTCAGATTTTCATGGACTGCTAACAGTATTCAATGGGCAGGTTGAAATCATACTATGTATCAGCATTTTGGGAATTTATGAAACAGGTTCCAATGAGACAAAATGTTTCTCCGTGGTGAGCAAGCCTTACAATAACACTCTGTAGGGAACTGTCCTATAGCATTTTATTATCATGGAGTTTGGATCTCTTAATTGCCTTGTGAATCATTAGGGACAGTTGTACAACTTAACACAAAGGTTCATACTTAAAGGCTAATAGCTTGGAGTCCACAAAACCAAAGAGGAACATATTCGTTAAAATTATTTAAGTAACATTGATAGACAGCACCTAAAATCAGGCCTGATAGGTGCAGTCCAAGCCTCTAATCCCAAACTTTTGGGAAAGCCGTACAGAGATAGGAGTGACTGAAGAAACCTGGATTCAACATGAATCTGTTTTAATGAGCAGTTGTGATGCAGAGAAAAGAATATTGGATGTGAACTCAGCAGATATGGCTGTGAGTCTGAAGCCCGGTTCAATGACTGAACACTTAAATTTGGGCAACTCACTTAATCTCTCTGAACTTCAATATTTCTGACTGTGAAATTATATAATAATTCCTCTCTCAAAGTGTTGAAGGCTTTTCATGAGAGTTAAATTGTTTTAGTACATTAAAGTGCCTATAAAGGGCAGGAAACTTTCAGTACCTGATTGAAAAGTCAAAATACGAGCTTAACCTGAATGTCCTGAGGCAACACTTTCTCAGACGAGGCTGGGGAGATAACTTGGTGGTTTAAACACCTGCCTTGAAAACATAAGGCCTGCAGTTCAATCCCTGGTACTGCATGTCGTGCTGAACCTGGAACCAGGCAGGGTGGCACATGCCTGTAAATCCCACTGCTGGGAAGGCTGAGACAGGAGGAGCACTTTGAGTCCTCGATGAATAGTGAAACCCTGTGTCAAGACACCTGGATTTGCCAAACCCACGAGGCAATGGCTAGTCTGAAAGCAGAAGATGTGCATAGGAACTTTGTAAGAAATTTTGAAAAATCTCGAGACAAATAAAGCTATTGCAAGGAAATCTTTCTCAAATTCTGCCATGGTTCTCAGCGCTATAATAACGTCGGCCACTTAAAGACCAGGTCCAATCCCAGACTCTTGAAATGAGTCACCACAACAACTGTGAGATGGTTTCCCACAGAAAGAAGAAAATACACGCTGCTTCTCCACAGCTTCAGCACCTGAAATCCCATCTGATGAATGATAGGAAGCTTGATCCGCAGAAGGGCAATACTGCACACACACGTAGGCCTAGGTCAGTAAAGGCAAAATGGAATGTCGGCAGAATGCAAAGAATAGATTACATGACAAAACAGAAGACTGAATACTCTTAGATACTTAAATGAGATGAATCTTGGAGCAAGAGGATGATATTCCACTTGGCGATCAGAGGTTCACATAGATGGAAAGATCACAAAATGCTACAACTTTGCATCTGGAACAAGTGGGAAGCACAAATTTTAAAAAGGGACTCACTCTAGGCATTTGTAATGTAGCTTTAATATTTCCATCTCTCTTTCTCCTTTTTAACTTCATTCACTTCACATAGGACTCCCAGACAACCAATCCCTGCATCGCTACCCTTCTCTGTTATTCCAATCTAAAGAGAACACATTCCACAGTTAATTTGGTTAGTTGTCCCCAGGAAGGATTTGTTTTCTATAAGAACTAGTGGAATGAAAGATAAGGTAGTTTTCCATGAAAATTTCACAAACACAATGGGTTTCCATGAAGGATATGTTGGGTAAGGGGTGGTAGAGGTTATGGGATGAGATTGAACTTTTACATTAATAGCTGTCTGCTTCTCCTGGAGAAAGACAGCTCTCTGTCTCCTAAACTAAGGGTTGCTGGAAGGTACTAATTCCATTTATGTGAAGGCTCACACCTAGGGCCAAGTGGAAATCACTGAGCGTTACACAAAATATGTTTCCATCATGTTTACAGAGCAAGATTCTTGATTGAATTAGAAGCCATCATACAAGGTCTTCCAGAATGAAGCAGCAGGCAGGTGAGTGGCTGGATCGGACGGCCAGTGGGAGCCTGACTACGGGAGCCTTTGAACCAGAGGGAACCTGGCAGGGAATCCTCTCTAAACGCTGCGTCCATCACCCTAGTTGTCACAGAACTGACAGAATCTTTTTACATTTCCACGGCAGCAGACAGATTTCTGCTTCCTGGCCTACATCTCAGTATCTGTGTACTTCATTAAAACCATGCACTTCAAAAAAGCATTTTCTCCTCAGATGATTGCTTTACAGTTCTGGATTGAGTGACAGCTCGGTAGGATGAAGCGTGAATCAATGTGCAAAAACCTGTTTCAGTGACTTTGTCAGGAAAGGGGAATGAAACGTGCCTACATACGTAGGGTCTTCATGTCAGGATTGAGTCTGCCACAGTGCTGGTCACACCATCTGGAGAGCCCTAGACATGAAATGTCATCATAATCAAGACAGGAAGTTCAGATTTTCCAGTGTAGGGTAGTCCAATCCTTGCACCAGGAGGCTTTTTGCTGAAGATTTTAAGTAAAATAACTCTGAATTAAAGAAAAAAAGAAACTAAAACGAATTTAAGTCAAAATAGTTTACAGAAAAGTAAGTGATCAAAAATCAATTCTAGTCAAATAAATAAAAGCAGTTCAAAGATAACCATGCTTTTTCTAAGAAAAAATATTTCAGGTCTATATGAGCATATAGGCTAAATTTAGAAGTCATACCTCAAGAGTTTGTGTTCTCTATCTATCTCCTATTTTTCTCTTCTTATTCTTTTCTTTTTGTTGCTTTATAATAGAGATTTGTAGGTAATTTTGAAATTCTAAACTTTGCCTTTTACAAGCTGTTCATGCCTAATTTTTGGTGATGTTGCTATAAGTGTTATGCACTTAGCTTCTCTTTCATTCTGTGTTTATTCTACAATAATCACTTTGCAAGTATTGTAAGCTTTCTCAGTTATTGAAAGCTAATGCTAACTCAGGGGGTAATTATACCATGAGACGATGCAGAAGTAGTGCACCGTGGCTCCTGCAGAGGAATGCTGCCCTGTATTTGTTGGACACTTGGTTTTGTATATTATGTTCTAAAAACTATCAGTGTATTTGCTAGTAAATAAGGAGGCAATTCAAAGGGTTTATGGAGTAGGTATTTCATACTTAGTTCCTTAAATCTTGCCAAGAGTAACATATACCTCAGAATAAATTTGAAATAGAATTTTTTATCTTATCAGAAAGTAAATTTGATGGAAGTATTGGCTATGAGACTGCTGGATCTTGATAATGGAAAATGACTTAGAGTAAATACTGCTCTATGCTTTAGAATTGGGGTATATTAACATTGTGAAGGGGCATGTAAGTTCTATCTATCACATATCACAAACTAAGAAAAATGTGTTTATCATTTTCAAAATGAATGAAATATGCCTCTTTTTATAACAGCACTGACTCCACTTTCTGTAACCATTCAGTGTACAGTATTTACAGTATACTCTCTCATAGAAACTCAAAATGGAGCATACATCAAGATCTGAGTCTAATGTTGCCAAATCCCAAGCAAATCACTTATTCTCTGATTCAAGCACTAACAAATCAGCACAAGTTTTGTGGTAATTAGATGTGATTCAGTAAGTGTTGTTCTGACCCACTATAGCACTCACTACCATTCGCTCTTATCCCCTGATGAGAAATTAATCGTATATGCTCTCAAAGTACAAAAAGGAAACAGTTCAACTAGTAATTCTAAGTTCTGCTCTTTTCTAGAAAATGTACTATGTGCTGGGGCTATTATTGTGAAGATAATAGCAATAAAGATTAACATTATCTAACTGTACCAGATTCTAACCATATAAAGTATTTAGTTTCTGGTTTTCAACATCTTACTTTTTAATGGATACACATATGATACAGTAGGCTGTAAAAGTACTGCAACATGAGGTCCAAGGGAAAGTTTGTCAAAGCATCTCACAGATTGTATTTCTGTGCAAAATTGATGAGAACGAGGGAGAAGTGAGGTTGCTTAGAAAACTGAGATTCTTTATCAGTTAAGGGAAACAAATGTCCATTTCTTCTAAATTTCTGAATGCAAAGATAAAAGACTTAGCATTGGAAACAGATTGCACATGGAGCAGAGACAAAGGAGCATGAAGCTACTAAAGGCATGTATATAGGTGTATGTGTGTTGGGCCAGGGCTTAGGGGTGTCAATATAGTATGCCTAAGACCAGTAATGGATTTTATGGCCTTATCTGGGAAGACTGTTTTCTGTGAGTCATGTAGATAACAAAAACATAAAAGAATCTCTAACGAATACTTATTCTAATTCAAGTTTTAGAACAGGAACCTGCATAATTTTTGCCACTGTGGAAAAGACTGGCTGTTCCAGAAACCCAAAGTCACTTAAACTTCATGAGTAAGCAGTGGTGGATAGTATTGCTTCTTCCCAATTCTTTGTTCATTTCCTACCATTGGTATTACTTATATGTACCACTAGTTTGATCTTGAACATGATCAACGGAATATGAGTCATTTTGTATTGAACACAGGCTTTAACTATGCCTGTGAGCTGTGGCTTAGATTGGGTTGTGTTTTTCTGCTATCTACTGTGAAAAGAGCAGCCTTGCATATCTCCTAATGTCAAAGTGACTCACTCGAATGGGAGTCTAGAACCTTACTTGAGAATAGAGATATCCCAGTTGACCTATAAATCTGTCCATAGGTCTGATAATTAATCGTGATTGTCAACTTTATTGGATTTAAGAGATGCCCAGGACATTACTAAAGCATACTTCATTTTCTCTGGATGTAGCTATAAGGTTGTTTCCAAAAGTGAACACTTATGCCAACAAACTGAGGGGAGAAACCTACTTGGAATGAGGTGGCACTGTCCAATAGATGGAAACCCCATTGAAATAAAAGGAAAACGAGGAAGTCTTCTTACATAAGGCCCCCTCCTCCCGCTTCCTGGGTATCATGAAGGGAGCAGGTGCTCTTCAGCTGTCTGGTTTCTCCACAGGAGGCTTCCACCTGTGCTCTGAGGCCACTACACCTGTGAACCAAAACACATCTCTCTTCAAGATGTTTATTTCAGGCATTTTATCACAGGGGCAGCAAGTTACCATGACAAGAGGAAAATACATGCTATTCTTTAAAACTCTGTGATCTGGAGAATTGTTCATTATCTAGTGTCACTACAAGGAAGAAGAAACTAGACTAATGGAATGGGCTCTTGGAAAGATAGTTATTACTGCTTCAGTGTGTGTGTGTGTGTGTGTGTGTGTGTGTGTGTGTGTTTCTTTTTTAGAAGAGAGGCTTAAAGCTAGGAAATTTTTCCTATTTGCGGCAGTGTCATAGATCAACTATTAATATTATATAGGAAAAGCAAGGTCAGAATTGCTGGGAATAGCAGTCTTTAACATCTCTTGAGTCATCATATGGTATTAATATGGTGCTTTAACAGTCTTCAGAGTTAGCTTTCCATGGGCGTAACTGTAATTGTGGCAGTTTTTATCTAGGAAATCTTGGATAAATTATTTGACTTACCTTCCCCCCTTGTTGTGTGCATACAACAATATTTCCTAAATAAGGCAATGATAGTCAAGATAAATCACTTTGTGACAGTTTCTGATGAGGAAGAAGTTGTTTAAAATATTACACATGACTACATGATTGAAGTGCAAATTTGATCATGATTGAAGTGAAAATTATGGAATAATTTATCCAACCTTCTTCAGTCCATTATGTTTCCTGAGATATTTCAGGGCTACCATGACTTTTTAGTAACTATGAAAGTGCCTGGATATCCACTATAATTTTAGTTGACATGTAGTACTCTAAAAGAGTAGGTCTTTTGTATCCTCCCTTATAATTTAAACTCACTCAATAAGCAGTGCTAAAATCAAGGGATCCATAGGCTCTTTAAAAGATCAGGGACTCAGATTATTTTGGATTGTTGCTGCTTTGGAAATTCTGTGAAGCAGGAAAAGGGGCTGAAACTTTCTCCAACAGAAAATTTTCTTCTGGTGAGTAACCTTTTAAGTTGCATAGCAGCATTGAATTTGCAAAATACCAGACAGAAAGAGTGTGAGCTCACTTGAATATCCACAAGAAGCTATTCTGTCCAAGATCAAGTATCCTCATAATGGAGTTCTTTTTTTTATTAATATATATTCTTAGGCAGCCATAGGCAGCCACTACATAGGAAAGTTATGCTTCAGCAAATGTGTGTTGTGTCATAAAGAAGCTTTCTCCATGAGGTAATATTTTTGAAATACGTGATGAGTAATCCAAGATCTACCAAGTCCATGAGGTATTTGGCCTGAAATATATGCCATAAACCACTGTAATTCCTTGATGTGAACATGGACAAGGGTTATTATATTTCCTTGAATGTATAGGGTGGACAGTATGACTAAAGTTATTTTCCTTTTTTAGATTTTCCCTTTTCTCTTACAATGAGAGACATACTTAATTCTACCTACTTGTTCAAAAGGAAAAGTTAATTATAAAAAGATCCTTCTGCAAAGAAAGAGGTAGCAACAGTTTCACAGTTTGAAATGTGACAAAGTATGTTGTGACAACCCCTTCTATCTCAAAACATAAACATTTAAACCATTAACAGAAGCTCTTTCCTATTAATTCAATGGTGAGAGTGTGACAGACTCTTCACTATAATGAAAAAAGACAATAATAAAAAACTCAACTGATTTCGGCATAAATATAATTTCCTGCAGAGGTTTTCCCTTACCAATAAACATTCCTCCTGGCAGCAAAGGATGAAGCCACTTTAAATGCAAGTACACAAGCATGTACATACACATTTTTCAAAATATCTAGTGATCAAGTGGTTTAAACCCATCATTCTTTAGATGATGACAAAGATTAAAGCTTTAAAGAGCTAAAAATTTAAGTGTTATCTGCAAGCTTTAACGTACAGCCTCAGTTTTTCTTATAATTCCCCTTCAAACGCATAATACAGTAATAGCATACTCTACTTTAGTAACAGCCAAAGCAATTTGGTTTGCAGACAAAATTTGGCAGAAGGTTGCTTCTGTGCACAAACTCCAAATACAATGATAAGCACGATCATGACCATCTTCCCTACATAAAGAGCAACAGAGCCATCTATAAAACTTGTAAGACTAATTACATTTCTAAACGGTGGGGCTACTACAGAAAAATGTCCCTGTCTTTCAAGGACAGGTTTATTGACTTCTAAATAAAATCTGATGGAAATGGCAGTGAAGGACATGTGAGGCTTTGTTTTCCATGTAATCAAGCTTCCTAATTATGTAGTTTTTGTGGATTGTTTACCTGGCAGTACCCAGTTCTGTGTTCATGTTGATGGAGAGTTTTTGCATCAAATGTTGCAAGTAGTGCTCTAAGCATCATCCATGGTTCCCTGGAAGAAGCGCAGCAAAAAAGGCAGGCTCTGGGACCTCTGGCACAGAGTCAGTCATCAAAATAAATACAAGCAGGATCTTATTTTGGATGAAAATATGACTGCCTTCTTTCTTTCTTTCTTTCTTTCTTTCTTTCTTTCTTTCTTTCTTTCTTTCTTCTCTCTTCTTTCTTTCTTCTTTCTTTTTTTCTTTTCTTTTCTTTTTGAATACTGACAAACCTAATGTCACCAAACTTCCATTCTTTCATATTTAAAAGAAAAATGATACCCTAAAATGCCTAAATAACTAGAGTTTCATGAAGTTTTTTTTTTCTTTTTTCTTTCTTCTTTTAACAACTAAATCAAGATAATTTTTTGTTGTTTTGTTTTGCTTTTTATTTAAGGAAACAGTCTACTGGATATTCAGGGTCTCACTGCTAGATCAGAGTCATAGTGATCCAACTGTTTAAAGCCTCCCAGGAGCTGGGATTACAGGTGCGGGCCACAACACCAAGTCCAAGTCTCAATCACTGTCTCAGTGTGCCCTGGGGACAGGGCCGGCATTGCAAGCAAGATAAGTTTTTTAAAGAGAAGGAAGTATTTATTGAATGAAAGAAAAAGTTCTATCTAAGGGAAATAGAAGAAATCTAAAGTGAGTGGCCAGCCAGTAAGATAAAGTACAAGAAAGCATCTGTATGGAATTAGATTTAAGTAAATATTACTTATTTTTCCCAAAATTTGTGTTGCTATCATTGTCATTGTAAGAGTTCATTGAACATCAGTGACATTTCTCAGCCTGCTAGAATGAGAGATCCCATTCCACCCCACTATTCTCCCTCCTAGGTACATTTCCAGAAGACTTGAAAACATTGTACCACATTCACATATGTGTATCCATGTTTATAGCAGTACAAGTTGCCATAGCTAAATCTTTTAACTTTTTTTTTTTTAATGAAACATCTCCCTATTATCTTAAACTGTACTTGTTCACATTATGGCCAGCTCAGCCTGCCCTAGGGGTGGGGCTGACACAGCGCGTGGTGCCAGGGATTGAACTGTGGTCCCTGTGTTTGCCTAAGCTTGCCTAAGCAGTGCTTTAGATCACTGAGTTATCTCACTGACCCCAAACGTAAATCGTGAAAATAACTCAAATGTTCATCAACAGAGCAATGGATAAAAAGATATACTTTTACATAATGGAGTTTTACTCAGCTATAAAAAAATTGGCTCTTTTATCAGTAAAGGAATATAACTAGAGATCATATCCTAAGTGAAATAAATTAGACCTGTATGTGTAAACATCATATTATCTCCACAGTATAAGAACCTGAAAGAGTAAATAAAATCCAAACTTTACAATAGATACTGTGAAAGAGAAAGAAAGTGTTCAACAGGAAGGAACAAAGGGGATGAGGGAAAGGGGAGAACAAAGAAGGAAGGAAGGGAAGAAGCATGTATGTACATGCGCAGGAGAGCCGGGACAACGGCAGTGATAATTTCTCCTGTTCTATGGCAAGGAAGAGTTAACTCTTAATTTTTCTCTTCTTTTATAATCTTTTATCCAATTGTGCATGTCTATACCTAGTAATCTGAACAACGAATTTAAAGACAGCAATATGTAACCATTGCTGAACTCCTATCACCTTGTTTAACGAAATTCTGTGTTGTTTTCATTTTTAAATGATTTGCAGAAGTATCTTTGTTCTATTATTTTAAAGTTAAATAAGTCATCAGGAAACTTTTTAGTCCTTGGCCCCATGAACTTTTTGTGTATGTACCTAATATTTAAAGGCAGTGGCAAGGGCATAAGTGGACGAAAAATACCAGGAGATCAATATGCTAAGGAACAAATGACAAATACCTTCCCCATCACTGTCACCATCATGGGAGATCTCAGCATCCTTGGAGCTACATGTCCTAATCACTGGTGACTGACATGAAGGGAGCTGGAGCCAGAGCCCTATGCCAGAACACGACTGCGAGAAGGAGGTACGCACTGGGCACTTGCCTTTCCAAGCAGCATAGTTCATACATATTGCCAGGAGCCTTTCACTCCATCCCTCTCTTTTCATGGATTGATTCTGTGCACAGTACAAGGCCTAGGCATGAAACATTGTTCCAAATCTACTAGCACAAAACATTCCCCTCAGTGAACCAAGAGAAGCCATCTGTGTCACCATGATAACTATCTTGTCTATGTATATATTTTTCCTTTTCCCCCTTTTCCTTTCTCATTTCTCAAATCACACTTTTTTCTTTTCTTTTGAGCATATCTTCCCTATTCACAACATCTCTTGTACATTTTGGATCTTATTTACTCTTTCAGTTTCTCACACTGATGAGACAAGGTAATGTTTACACATGTGAGTCTGATTTATTTTTATTATGAATACAGTTTTGAGTTGCATCCATTCACTGATAAGAGTCTAAAATTTATCATTCCTTATGGGTGAGTAGTATTCCATTATATAAGAAATTTTAAAAATCTATTCCTAGTCTCTTCAGTATTTGGGTTATTTACAAGATTTAGCTATGACAAATTGTGTTTCTATAGACATGATGCACACATGTCCCTATGGTACGATGTTTTTAATTCTTCTGGAAAAACACACTGAAGAGGAATAGCAGGGTGGAATGGGACCCTTCATCCTAGCATGTTGAGAAATCTCCTCACTAATTTCCAACATGAGTCTACACTTTCACCAACAGTGGAGAAGTGTTCCTTTTTTTTCATATGAAGTGTTGCTTTTTCTCACCAGTATTTATTTATTTTATTTTTTTTTTTATTTTTTTGTCTTTTTGAGACAGGGTCTCCCTATGCAGTTCAAGCTGGCCTTGAGCTCACTTTTGTAGCCCAGGCAGATCTCGAGCTTGCACTGATCCTCCTGCCTCAGCCTCCCAAGTGCTGGGATTACAGGCATGCGCCACTACACCCAGTACTATTTCACTCCTTGATGACAACCCTCTGATATCTACAGTCAATATATTGGCTCTAGCTCTTCAAGGTTAGTGAGGACACAGGACACAAAAGACTATGAACTGTAATGGCCTATAACATAATGGAGTCCCGAATTTTTGTTCAAGGAAATTATGGGGCCACAGAGGAAAGTGATTGATGATGGACAGTGTGCCTAAGGAGAGTCACCTAGAGAGAAAACATGCTTTCAGGCTTTCACAGAGAATAAATTAGTCAAGCAATGGCCATGTTTCATCCAGACGGCTGATCCTGCAAAAGCTTTGTGTACTGCAGTACAGTATTTCAGGGTAAATCCTGAGGAAAACTGACTGACCTTGTCAGATATGAAAGTTATATGTTTTGTAGTATAGGTCTTGCTTTATATTGGTCTTAATCACTCAGCAGAAAAGTGTAACCACGAGGTAAGAAAAAAAAGCCATATTAACATGTTGAGTTGCAAAAGGCTCAAGTCAACAGCTTCCAATAATACCAGATGCGCTGATAATCTACTACTGTTATGGACTATTAGACTATATATGCAGCTACTTTCTCTTTGTGCAGTGAAAAGGAAGATCTGTATTAATGATGTTTAGGCAAGAAATAATGTCTGAATCTTGTACTCTGAACAACTACAATGAAGAAAACAATATGTAATATATATATATATATATATATATATATATATATATATATATATATAGCTTATTTCTTCGTTAATCCATTTGCTAGTTTCTTTCTTTTTTTTCTTTCTTTCTTTCTCTTGCAGGATTGGGGATTGAGCTCAGGACCCTGTGCTTGCCAAGCAAGAACTTATTCTACTGAGCTATCTCCCTGGCCTAGTTTCTCTCTTTTAAGGATTTTATCTTCTTTTAGCTAAGTCATTAATACTAGCTTATGAAGTTGTTTTGAGTGGTTCCTAATAAGCTTATAAGGATTTTGGAATTTCTAGTGATAATTCTTTATCTCATTCCTGATATGCTAATTTCTCTCTTCTTGTCTTGGTAAGTCTGGCTGTCAGTTGTGTTCCTATTTTTAGGAATCAGGCTTGCATTCACTGCTTTGTTTTGTTTACTGGCTTTGTCTAGTGATGCTAGAAACCAAGTGCCCAAACTACAACCCCAAACCCTCTTGTTTATTGCAAAGTACCAATGCTGAACGTAAACCTTAGCATTGAGAATGTAGTTTAGAAAAACCAACTTGCGAACTTGGCTCACATACCAATGGAAAATGTGCCGCATGCCCACTGAGCACACGTGACATTTCTGCACCAACTGGCTAAGATTATCGTTATTTTCATTTCAGCCTCATTATTCTCTATTTCATGTCTGATTTTAAATTTTTCACTGACAACTAGTGTGTTAAGGTAGAACCAATTCACACAGTCGATTTTTTTTTTTTTTTTTGTATTTTTGAGACAGGGTCTCGCTATGCAGTTGAGGCTGGCCTTGACCTCACTTTTGTAGCCCAGGCTGGTCTCGAACTCACACCGATCCTCTTGCCTCAGCCTCCCGAGTGCTGGGATTACAGGCGTGAGCCACCACGCCCGGCCAGATAGGAGCTTCTTAATGAGCATGATTTAGCTAGCGAATCTAGGTTGAAGTTTTAGGCTTTTTTTTTTTTCTTCTCTTATTGATTTATCATTTAATTTCAAAGTAGTCACAAATCACCTTGTATAACTACCATCTTTTTCATGAATTGACTTATTTAGTAACCTAGTGTGATCTTGATAAATATTCCATGTGCATTTGCTATCTTCATATCTTACTTCAGTATTAGTATTTGAGTCTTATTTATTGAATCAATCATTCTTCCCCTTGGTGATGCCAGCTGATACATTTAAAAGAAATAAACATAAATATAATATCTTTGGGGAAAAATGTTGTAACTTGAAAATGAAGATAATCATTGTTTAAAAGAAGATTATCACTGGCTATGAAAAGGACAACCCTGCCTGATAGCCATGTGTAGAGATGGAGATAGTTTTTCTTTTCCAAATGTAGAGGGTGTGGCAGAGGTGTGAAAGAGGGCTTGGTGGGAATCCTTTGGAAATTCTCAGTGATGACATTGTAAGGTAGTTTTCTTAGGCATTGCTTTGGTGTTTATCTTACTCGTATAAAAATCATCATTTGTTTATTGCCTTAAAATAACTCATACATATTCATTTGAAAATCTGTCATAGGGCGCCGGGCGTGGTGGTGCACGCCTGTAATCCTAGCACTCGGGAGGCTGAGGCAGGAGGATTGGTGCGAGTTCGAGACCAGCCTGGGCTACAAAAGTGAGCTCAGGACCATCCTCAACTGCATAGTGAGACCCTGTCTCAAAAAAAGACAAAAAAAAAAAAAAAAAAAAAAGAAAATCTGTCATAAATTCATCAGTGTCTTACTGGAGGAAGAGAAATTATAGCCCTCACGGGCAGCTTTCCCTTTCTAGGCCCCTTAAGTGAAAGTGAGTGCATTTCCTTTCCTTTCTTACCACCTAGATGCCACCCATATTTTCTGTTTTGTGGCTCCCTTCCTCCACCTGCAAAGCCAATAATGCCACTTCTTTAAGCATTCTTCTGTTTCCACTTATCCTTGTGAGCTCAGCCCAGAGAGGTTCTCTTGTGTTCTGAAGGGATTATTATGGCCATATTGGGGTCTCACTGGTAACTCCTAGTCACCCCTCTATCTCCAGATTCTGATTTTAATCACATTTTCAAATCTTGCTGTCATACTCTTGGTGCTAGATTTTAAAAGCAGATCTCTTGGGAAGAGTATTATTCTGGGCCAGCCCAATAGCTCAGCAGATTAAAGCATTTGCAAGCAGGCACAGGGGACAGGGATTTTGATCCCCGGACCTGCTCTGCCAGCTCCACCCAAGGGAAGCCCTGACATGGCAAATGAGACTGGGTGTGGTGGCACATGCCTGTAATCCCAGCTCTTGACAGGCTGTAAACAGGAAAATCACTACAAGTCCTACACCCCCCTACACTCACACAGACTGAAAAAAGTATTATTCTGCATACTGCTTCTGTTTTAATTTATTTTCACATTATGAAATAAAATTTTTAAATATCACTATTTTAAAAGTTTATTTAAAAAGTGTAGTTCATTGCCAAATCTGCCCTTCCATGCAGAAACACAAAGAACATTCAGGCAATGAATTTCTTTGGGTTCCAAGTGTGAAGCGAACTGTGATATATTGAAATGAATTTGGGGTCTTTAGGTCATAGGTGCTTCTGAGTGCATGGGTGCTCCTGTGTGCAAGGAGGAGGAGTCACATTATCAAGTGAAGTAGCTGGGTAACAGAAGTGCCAAGAAAATGCAGGGGGCAATGCTAAGACACCTAGCCAGAAGAGATGCTGGTGGCACGCACCCAGGGAAGTTGACTTCTTAATTTCTTTTGGAGATTTGTTTGTCTCATCTTTATTAGTATAGATTTGTGATAGAAAATACCTCCTTCTGGGGAAATTGGTGCATATACACATTGCATCTTTTTTTTTTTTTTTTTTTTTTTTCTGGTACCAGGGATCAAACTCAGGACCTTGCACTTGCCAGGAAGACACTTAAGCCTCTGAGCTATCTCCCTAGACCTAAAGAGTCTATCTTGATCACCTTTACTTCTCACCATTTCTTCTCCTCAACACCAGACTCCCCCTTTAATGTTCCATTTTCTCACTGTACATCCCGTCTTCCTGACAAGTCTAGATTTTTGATAGGAAAAAAGTGACCAGCACACTGCATTTTGGATCCATCCATAATGTAATTATTCGTCTTGAGTTGTTTTTTCTTTAGTGGAAAAATGTGTTCAAATCTCTATAACCCTTTTCTTAGTGCCCACCTCCACACTCCACAGCAGGTTCTGGCACGTATTATTCATGGGAAGAGCACTACGTTCTTGCAGACTTCTTCCAAGGGGTAGCTACAATGCTGATCTTCATGGCGAAGACAAGAATTGCCTCCTAAATGAACATATTTGTTCAACTCAGAAATTTTAAGAAAAATTATCCTCTCTGTAATTTCCTCAAATTATTGATGCATTTGGACCCGCTTCCTTTCCCTGTGAGAAAATAATCAGAAGTTGAGTTTAAAAAGAGAAAATGTCTGTCATAAGAGAAGCTGGTATCTTCTCTCTGCCAGAAGAAAATATACTTGCAGAGAGTGGCTTGGATGCTGAAATCTGTTCTTTCTGTTAAATGTGGTTCTAGGCACATTCATATGGACCTACGACTCTATTACCCTCTGACTCAGGTAGTGCTGGGTGTCCCAGAACTGGCATGCTCACTGCAAGTCTCCATCTGGCCTCTGAGTTAGAGCCCAATAGAACAATTGATTCTCACTTATGAGAAGACATTCAATAGCGTATTTGTATCAAAACCTTGCTTGATTATAACATACTATGACATTTATTCTAATTTTAATGTACACCAGCTTTCTTGACATTGATAATCTTTATTTTTCACGTATTTCACATCCCTTAACACATATTACAGAAAGTTTTCTAACTTACAGAAACCTAGTGTAGGGAATTAGTCCAGATGTTTTCACATTACAATGCTGATGAAAATCCAGATGGCTAAAAAAAAAAAAAAACAAACTGATGAAAGGACATTATATTCCTTGATAATATAAATTGAATTTCTATAGTTTGACAAAATGTATAGTCTACATGTAAAAGGAATGGTAACTATTTACCAGTGATATTTGTTTTGCAAGTATGTTCACATGCATACAGAAAAAGAAGGAAGGAACGAAGGAAGAAAGAAAAGAAGAGAGAAGGAGAGAGTAGGAATTGTTTGTAAAACTCAGACTATTCATAATTGATACTAATGGAGATTTAATGTTTCATCTTAAACCATAGGTTTTTTTCTAGAGCTTCTTTATATCAGTTTAAAAACTGGATATAGTACAATTCTGCTTACTTTCTCATCCTTACATATTTTGAGGAAGATAAAGATGTCATAAATTTCATCATGAAGCACGAACACAATGAAGAAGCAAAGGCATCGATAAATTATAGGTTCACTTTAAATAATAAAAATAAGATGGTAGTTGCTGACCTATCTTTCCCTCAGAAGGAAAACAGAGGTACTAGAGGATTCATATTACAAACTTTTGCTTGGATCCAACAAGTAAAAATGACATGAGCACATTCTCTTAGGAGGATAGAAATGTATTTCTCATGCTGTTTATAGAACATGTCTTTTCTTTAGACAAAAGCAATGATATGCCCATGTAGGTAGCATTATTGCTGTTATTTAGATCTAGCTGTGATTATACTGATCTAGACCCAAGTAGCTATAGGAAGATATATATGTATATATATATTGATTCACAGAAGAAGCACAATGCACACACACATTCATACACACTTTTTTTTCTTAGTGTTTTAATTCCCTTACTTAGGGGTTTTACCTAGATTACGAGCATTCCTACATATATATATATATATATATATATATATATATATATATATATTCAAGCCAGTCCTGCCAATGGTTTCTTAATAGAAGTAGATAAAGCAATCAAAAACAGAAATTTCTGTGACAATTTCAGTATTGCTACTAAAATTACCAATGGCTAACAAAATATCATGATAATTCAGGGATCCAACAGTACTAGTCTTTGTAAAATGGTTTTGATATAAGGCTTACATGACTTAATAAAGATGCCTCCCTAAAACACCTGAAGAGAGTATTGAATGAATCAGAAACATGTGCTAAATGTGCACAATAAATTGGGGAGGTAAACTGCTGGGGGCCATCTCCAGAGGGAAATAAACAATGAAATGACAGAAAACTCGCTGATTATGACAGAATTAGGAAGAAAAAAAAAAAAAAAAAAAAAAAAAGAGAAACACCCAGTTATTTTGAATTGTGCAGAATGATTTCTTAAAAATAATTTACCAGAGCTCAGGAACAGGGATAGGATGTGACCACGAAGTAATGAGACCTATTTAATCCACCTCATGTGCAAGTACGTCCCCATTCATAAGCTATGAGTGAAAAGTTGTGACTTGCCGGATTCCATTCTGGCCTCTATCTACAGTCAGGCATTTCACAGGGATATTACCTTGCTCTACTTCCTAGTTTCAAATGAAACTATTATGTATTTTCCAGTCATGCTTAAAATAGGTTACACTGAAAGTTTAATGAGATTTCTCCTCATGAGGAACCTCTCCCTAAAGACTTCAAGGCCCATTTTTGATTCAGAATGCAGAGGCTATTCTTTATGCCCAAAGATTCACGTTAAATTTCTTAACAAATCAGTTATCCAGATTGTCTTAGAGTGAGGCCCAGTGTTTGGAACCTATTGATTGTTTTGTGCTTTACATTAATAGGTAGAATAGATCCATGGGATAGTTTGTGGATATAAACTGTGAGTCTTATGTGATTGAGATACACCTTTTTCATTATCTTTTTTTCCTGGAGTGAAGAATTAACATTCCTGATTGTCAGTTCATTTGAATTCTATTCTGACCTTTGAAACTTGACGAATGTTTACTGGAAGAAAATTGCAGGAACCTGTATTTTGGCCATTTGCTTCAGAGAAGATGACAGGGCAATAACCTTGGCAAATTTAGCACAAGAAAGTCATGTTTAATCACATGTCATTACATTCAGGAAGTCGAGAAATAGTTTGAAAACTAATGTCTGCAATCAAATAATTTGGCAAATTAACAATATCCTGCAAATTACCTCCTAAAGTAATTGTAACATTTATAATCAAATAAATTTGCAGAAGAGAATTTTCTCCTGTTTGCTTCGTAATATCCTGTTCAAAGTCAAGGCTCACCTGCACAGAAAGCTGCAATTTCTCGTGGTCTGGATATTTTTCAATTTTGCAATTGTAGGGTAGGTACAAATCCTTCAAGATTTCAGATTTTTCAATTATTTTTATCTGTACTGATTATTTTTGCCAGCTATCTACCTGCATAACTATTGACCAAAGGCAGGAATAATGTGTGTAAAACAATTTCAGAAAGAAATCAAGTATTATTTCAATGGACAGTGAAAAGCATTGCTTTTTGCTGTTGTTTTAATTCTACTCAGTTTTGAAAGCATTCCAGAACTTTGCTCCTAAAAATTACTATATGAGGTTATTATCAAGAGTTTGATAAGTTCGTAACTCTTGTAACCTAATAAGATTCTCACACATTCAATGATTAGGAAGTGCAGCACGTGGCAGGCTAATTCTTCTCTAGGATGTGCGGCTGCCTTTGAGCGCAGGCGAATCCAGCTACTGGGGACAGGATCAGTCCCCATTTCTCTGCTCTTACAAAATAGTCACACAGCAGCGTGTCACCAGATGGATATGCAAGGGTCTCCAAAAGACATCATTTCTTGTGTAGTATTGCTGAGGGAGGCAAACACATCTTCCCAAAACTCAGTCTCTCCAACTGCTACCATTTCTTTTTCATAACCTGCAATGTAAAGCTGTCTCCAAATGTACCCCTTGGGCACAGTGACAATGCCTGGCTCCCAGTCCTTCCACCATACACTGGAACCATTGGCTGTGAGTAGAGCCTCTCACAGAGATTCCTAGATTACTTGCTGTGAATAGCACAGGAAGAGTAATATCACTTTACTCTGGAAAGAAAGTGGCCACAAAAATTGTTCGACTGCATGGGAACATGCAAAGTATGTTAGAGAGTGGCATCCGTGCTAAGTTACTTTCACCTAGGTAGGGTTCTTCAACTGCCTCTGTTCTTATCTTTATTTCCCATAAATGCAGGAAAGTAAATTAGATGGAGAGAGATGACAGATGAGACCAGAGAGAACAAGAAGAACAAAGGCTTTCTTCTCATTCAGCAAACACTATGGGCAAGAAGCTCACATCACACTAAATACAGGGCAAGTTCAGTGGGTGAGGACTACTTCACATATTCTAATGTGTGTCTATGTGGCTGAAAATAGCATTACATGAGTGTTACATGGCTATGTTCAATCTCCAGTACTGGGAAGAAAAGAAAGAAAGAAAGGAAGAAAGAAAGAAAGAGAGAGAGAGAGAGAGAGAGAGAGAGAGAGAGAGAGAGAGAGAGAGAGAGAGGGAGGGAGGGAGGGAGGAAGGAAGGAAGGAAGGAAGGAAGGAAGGAAGGAAAACATTTTACCCAGAAACTAATTTGGAGAATATTTCTCTATGTTAGCACTCATGCCACTTTAAATTATACAAGAAAACACAATTGTATATGAAAGTCAACAGATGAAATAATTTTGATGGAGTCACTTTTAAGTAGGTAGGAATATAAATAGACATAAGGTTGGTAGATTCCACTGGTTAACATGCCAGTTTTCTGAACCAGTGATGTATTGAATTTATTCTTTTTTTATGTATTTAGTACATGTTCTACAGCGTCTCACTACACACATTGGACTTGTACTGATCTCCCTGTTTTCAGCCTCCCAAACACTGGGATCACAGGCATGGAGCACCATGCACAGTGTCACTTGCCATCTCAGCACACCCTCGGGCAGAGCCAGCAAGGCGCTCCAGGGATTGGATCCCCGGTCTCTGCATCTACCTAAGCGTGCACTTTAATCTGCTGAGCTATGCGGCCGCCCTCAGATTCATTCCTAATGGCAAAGTATATTGAACTTTCTTGGTAAGTAACACGCATTATGCTTTGGAAAAAAAAGAACTTTCATTGCCTCAAGGACATCACAATTGAATGTAGATTTTAAAGACATCCAGAAATAAATCATTCACCATATAATGGTCAGTGACCAGGTAGGTCTTTCTATATTGAGGGAACATGAAGAGACTTTGGGGAAGTCTATCCCAGGACAAAGCATGCTGTGTATCTGCAGGAGGATGTTTTCTTGTTGTCTTGAAAGATAAGTGGGAGGGCCAGGGTCATAGCTCAGTAGAATAAGCACCTGCCTAGCAAGTGCAGGGTCCTGAGTTCAACCCCTGGTACACACACAAAAAAACAAAAAAAACAAAAAAAAAAAAAGAAAGAAAGAGAGAAAGACAGTGAGAGAGACAGAGACAGAGACAGAGAGAGACAGAGAGAGAGACAGAGAAAGAAAGAAAGAAAGAAAAAAAGAAAGAAAGGTGGGAGTTAGTGAAATGGGGAGAGGTTAAGTGATAAAGGAGAGGCTTTGAAAGGACAAGTTTAGGCAAGTAATGAAGAGCATTCTGGAAGCTACCCTTAGGGGACAAGAGATAGTAAAGATTGGAAAACTCTCTGCTCTTGTAAAATGTTAAGATTCAACCCTATGTGGAGAGCCCATAGAAGAGTCTTTTCAACGTGAAGACACACTGTTACTTTTTTAAAAAACCAACACTTCTGGCAATACAAAAAAAAAAAAAAAAAAAAAAAAAAAAAGAAAAAATCAACCATGTAGATGATGATTTCATTGAGAAAGAACAAAAAAACTTTCAGAGAGGTGGTAGGTGAGATTTACGATAAATTCATTTGAGAAAATGTTGTGTTTAAACACCCAATAAATGTTTGAAGCAACTAGAAAAATAGGAATAGAGACTAAAAGAGAAATTAGAATTTGAAAAAGATTTAGGGGTTATGAAGCCAGCATTATCATAGTATAGATGACCTCCGAAAAGTGCTTTGTTTTCTGTTTTCCCGAGCTAGCAATAAATTCCACAAGAGTGGTCACTTGCCTTTGTTGTATTTCTGGATTTCTTGATTCTAGAACTGTGTCAGATGAAGAAGCCCCTCCAAAAAAAGATGAATATTCAGAGTTGCACTGGAAGAAGATGTGTTTGGGCAACTTTGTCCCTAGTACGTAATGGAAAGAAACAGGAAACCGACTAGAACCTCAGACTGGACAATAAGTTGATGATACCATTAAAGGCTGAAAAGGAAGTACCAGAAAATTGGGAGAAATAAAAGAAAAGGAGCTTCTGGAAAACAGGGAAAGCAGTTGAGCATCTCCACGTGTCCCCATGACCTAAGCAGGAATTCACGGATGACCTTATGAAGAAGCCCAGTGTCACTCCAATGTGAAAGTAGGAACAGCAATGCTGAGAGTGAGAAATTAATAGGAATTAAGAGAAATGTTACTTCAGGAAATCGGAGAACAAAAAGAGACAAGGGAGGCACTGTTCAGGAATACTGAAGCAAAGGAAAAAAACTTTTTTTTTTTTTTTTTTGTATCAGGAGTCAAACTCAGGACCTGGCAATTCCCAGCCAGATGCTTATGCCACTGAGCTCTCTCTGGCCCAATGGCCCAAGGGAAAATTTTAACTTATTTGCTTTTACACTTTAGGGAGCTGCTATGCTGTACTTAAGGAACCAGCTTTGACGTGGAAATGAGATATAGAGGTATCAGAAGTTGGAGCTATACAGACAGTGATGCCTCACTAGGTCTTTCTCACTTCCAGGCACAGCTTTGGTTCCCTGCAAGTGCAGCAGGCACCCAGTAAATCCTTGTCAATTGAGTAAATATATTCTTATTTGAGATAATTATAAATTAAGTAAATATACAATAATCAGAGTTAGAAAATAGGTGAAATCTAAAAACTTTGATAAGAAGGGAAATACTTGTTCTGTCTGCTTTCAAGTAAACCCAAGGGATTTTTTTTTTTTTTTGGAAAAAAAAAGAAAAAAACAAAAAACAAACAAACAAACAAAAACCCTATGGGCCAGCCAGATAGCTCAGCGGGTTAAAGCACCTGCTTAGGCAGACACAGGGGCCAAGGATGCCATCCCAGGCATGGCTTGCCAGCCTTGCCCCTGCTGAGATGTGAATGAGACTGGGCACGGTGGCATATACCTGTAATCCCAGCACTTAGGAGGCTGAAAACAGCAGGATCACTGTGAGTCCAATCTGTGCAGTGAGACTCTATACACCATGTACTAAGTATGTAAAAAATGAAATGAAATAAAATAAACCTTTCTGTTCCCTGCTTCTCATTCTTCTAAAACAGCGGTTCTCAATCTGTGGGTTGTGACCCAGGCAAAACACAGGGGTCTCCTAAAATTATCAGAAAATGTTATTTATTTGGAATTGTTGTTATATTTAAACCCACATTATGCCATGGTGAAATATTATTTATTGGGATTAGTAATAAATATTTCTCAACATATAATTAAATATTGTTTTGTGATTAATGACTGTTTAAATCATGTTTGATTTGTAGCAATGAGAATACACAATGCATATCAGGTATTTACATTCTCAATGATAACTATAGCAAAATTACAGTTTTTAAGTAGCCACCAAAATTATTTTTTGGTTTGGGGTCACTGCAACATGAGGAACTGTATTGCGGGTTCACAGCATTAGAAAGGTTGAGAACCACTTTCTAAACCCATGCCTTTATTTCTCTGCACTTATATACAATCAGACACAAAACAATCACAGTTCATCTTCCAGGTTCCTTTCCTCAACTCTAGTTCTTTTGTTCCCCTGAGAACCACCACGTCTGCACCACGCTGTCATGCTACTTAATAAGCACCCCTTGCACCCTGTGAAGACACACTGATCATAGCCAACTCTCCTACCAGCTGAAGGGCCATCCTGTCCTACCGCTAAGCATTTCAAAAATCATCGGAGATTTTTCTGCAACCTTCTTGGTCATTTCGTAATCAAATTTGTTCTCTGACTCTTGCAAACACTCATCTTCATTATGAAGTCATCAGTCTCCTCATAAAATAACTAACTCAGTGATGTAACTCATTGGCTGCTTTTATTAATGGATTATCTTCAAATTGCTTTTCCATAGAGACACAGAATGTGGGGCTTCACCAGCCCAGAGTACTCTTTGTGGGAGCTTCTGCAGGGCCAATCCTTTTTCTGAGGACAGGCTGCAACCTCTCCCTTCTGTGCACAGTTATAATGAATGTAATGTGAGTAAGAACTACGCTATGGGACAACATTAAATCTTTCAGCATATAAAACTATATAAAATCCAGTATAGTACTAATGCAAACAAATCAGAAAACGAATATCCCAAAGTCTGTAAGTCGATTACAGCAAGGCAAGGCAGTTGTATCACCTGCTCCACCATGAGCTTCAACAAGAAAAGGAGACAAAAAGGAATGAGCCTTTTTTCTGACCAATCTACTGGAGCTGCAATATTGGTTTTCGCCTACCTGTGGACTCCTATTTGCACTTTTGTGGATTTCTGAGGTTTTTTGAGGTTACCTGGAACTCCAGCTTGATTACAGATGACAATATTTATAAACCTCCATATTAATGATGGAGTCAATTATATATATATTTGTGTATATATGTGTGTATATATATATATATATTCTGTTTTATATATGTATTTCTTTACTAGTATTCTTCCTTTATTGATGATTCTAGTTTGCCACAGACACTATACATTTTCATAACTTTTGACAGCATGCAATTCTTCAATAAAGATTGTACAACTGCTTATCTTTCATATATATATATATATATATATATATATATATATATATACATGTATATATTTGTTGATTTGAAGGGAGCTGGAGCACTAGAGCCCTGGGTCAGCTGTCACTTGCCAAGGCATCTGGCTCCATTTCTCTAGATGCCCTTGCATGGATTCAAGAGCACAGTGGATATTGCAGACACCTTTAGCTCCTGCTGAGATGTGGATAGCAGA
Source organism: Myocastor coypus (assembly GCA_004027025.1). Lineage (NCBI taxonomy): Eukaryota > Metazoa > Chordata > Mammalia > Rodentia > Myocastoridae > Myocastor > Myocastor coypus. The sequence goes on along the minus strand of PVJA010000828.1, from coordinate 53,159 downwards.
TGTGGAGTCCTGACCACAGGTACTGTGTTGTATTTCTGGATTAAATGACGATTAATGGAAAGTGGTGTATAGGAGCTTTATACTCTGAATACTAATGCATTCCAGGCTCAGAGGAATCTTCTCTACTTGATTTTCCCCACTAACCTTAAGAGACTCAAAACCAGCCCTTGCAATTCTGAGGGTGGTCCAGTATGTTATAGTTGTGGCAACTTTGCCTCTTAACTGGCCGGCAGCAGAAGAATAGCCTAAGACAACTTCCTCATGGCATGCGCATTCATGTGCCATGAACACAGCTATGCAAGAAGACGACTTCTGAGCACGTGCTGCAACAAACGCTGCAGTGCCCACTTTCACCCTACTGTGAGAAAACTGTCTGCCAGCCGTTACCTTATACCTTTGGATTCACCCTTATAAATAGTGTCTCTGAATTTGCCTAAGGCAGAAGATTGCCGAATCTCAACTGAAATGCTTTCAGGTTCTTCTCCACACACGTTAACTTATGGGAGATTTACTAATGCACACGTATCCTTCCTAAACAAGGGCAAATTTATCACATGAAGATATCCAAACAAACTGCACTGAAGAATCTGTGATCTTAGGTGATTCTGTAACAACCTACACTTTCATTATTTTGGCCACACAAGTTTTGCTAACACATTTATATTAAGTTGAAATTCTTTTCATTCTACAGAGCTGGAGGACAAGCAACTGAGCAGAAATTGTGTTACTCTTCCTACAAAAAAGGGGAATTTTCTGCAAAGTAACTCAGCAATATGCAAAGACATTAAAATTCTATTTCCAACTTTGTGAAGTATAACTGAATAACATAGACAAGTGACATTTTATTTTAATTTCATTCATAAGAAGAATGAGATATAAATATTAAAATCTACCTGTGTATGAGGATTAAGTGAGATAGATTTGGATATCCACTTTAAAATTTTTGAAAGAATTAATAGATTAGGGATTTTTTAAATATTAAGCGGTTCTATTGAACTGTGTGATTAAGTTTATTCAGACATAGAACGTGGTACTTACCAGATAAGAATATATTTTAAACTGATCCTTGATCTTATTTTTCATCACTTTAAACTTTCTCTGCTTAATTTTATCTGTGATAATAAATATAATTGCATAATTTCTTTTTGCAGTACTGGGAATTGAACTCAGGATCTTGTGCTTGCCAGTTAGACATTTATTCTCCTGAGCTATTCCCCCAGCCCTATAAATTTCTGACTAAAAGATAAGTATTATTCTTTCCTCACATTCTCTCTTTGTTAACTAATGATGATGAAGCTGTTGCTATAATTATTTTTTTTAAATTAAGGATATAGAGAACAAATGGAACATATAGTCCACATTATAATCATTATTTTAATTGTCTTGCCTACAAAATGCAAGTTCCAGAATTAGTCTCTCTCTCTCTCTCTCTCTCTCTCTCTCTCTCTCTCTCTCTCTCTCTCTCTCTCTCTCTCTCTCTCTCTGTCTCTCTGCATTTAGGACAGAGTCTACAGGGTCATATTATGCAGACTGGACTTATAGTGATCCTCCTGTTTTCAGCCTCCCAAAGTGCTGGGATTACAGGTACATGTCACCACACCTAGTCTTAATATTTATCTCTTAAGCTGAATCTTCATTTTAACATTTGTTAGCTTTCATAATTCCTTCTTCTTTACTTTCTGATGCTTGGAGCTCTTAGCAGAGATCTTAAAGGAAAATATTTATTTTTCAAGATAACTTTTCATAGTTAAAAAACAAACAGATAATGGCTCAGTGGTATAAAGCGCCTGCTTGGGAAAGCTTGGGCGGCTTCAGAGACTGCGGTTCAATCCCCGGCACCACATGCTGCGCCAGCCCTGCCCTCGGGGCGAGCTGAGCCGGCCATAACAATGAGTGAATAAACAAATAAAGGTTCTCAAATAAGCAAAAAAATGAATATATATAAAAAAAAAAACAAACAAACAGATAAGTCTAGAGTATTTTTTTTTTTCATATTTTTACAATCCTGGGGAATGAGCCTGTAGATAAATTACTTTCTGTATTTTATCTTTTAAAATTGTATTCATTTGGTACAGGATCTCATTATGCAGCTCAGACTCATAGTGTTTCTCCTGTCTCAATCTCCCAAGTGCTGGGGTTACAGGCATGCGACACCATGTCCCATTTCAGTGGTCCGCACAGCATTCCTGGGGGCAGGGCCAGCTTTGGGGGATGTAGATAGAAACCAATTTTTCCTTCCCATTGAGCAGATTTTCTCCCTTTCACAGTATCTATTGTACCTTCCAGACTTTATTTAGTCTTTCAGGTTTTCACACTAAGGAGACGATATGATTCTTGCACATGCGAGTCTGATTTATTTCACTTATGCATATGGTCTCTGGTTGCATCTATTTACCCATAAAAGCCTCAAATTTATCATTTTTTATAGCTGAGTAATACTTCATTGTGTAAAAATACCACATCTTTTTATCCATTCCTCAGTTGATGGACATGTCAGTTATTTACCGCTGGTCTTTTTTTTTTTTTTTTTTTTTTTTTTCCAGAACCACAGATTGAACTCAGGACCTTTCACTTGCCATGCAGGCACTTGTGCCCCTGAGCTATCTCCCCATAGTCCTCATGCTGGTCTTTTGAAAGGAGCAGTTTAGACTTAAATTTGTTCTTAATTTTTTTTATTTTCAATTTCTTATAACATTTTTGTTGGTGTTTTGGCTTATTTTATTTTTAACCACTTTTCCAGGTTTGTGTCTGGTAACTTGAGCAGCTAATTTGAAGACAACTTCATGGAATACTGCAACCATTGTTGAATTCCTGTTACTTTAATCAAATTTTGTATCATTACCAGTGGTTTTCTTTCTTTCTGTCTGTCTTTTTTTTACTATTTTCTAACCTTTAAAAATAAACAAAAACATTAAAGAGATATATCTTAAGCCCAGAAACTAACCTGACTTAAGTTGTATCCAAAATATCATAAGATCTAACCACAAAAACATGTTAGAATTTATTTACATTATTTTTTTTGAAAAATGATATTAAAACTCATTGCATTGACTGATATTTATGTACTAAGGCAGTGGTTCTCAACCTTTCTAATGCCGTGACCCCGCAGTACAGTTCTTCATGTTGTGGTGACCTCAAACCAAAAAATAATTTTGGTGGCTACTTCAAAACTGTAATTTTGCTAGAGTTATGATTTGGAATGTAAATACCTGATATGCATTGTGTATTCTCATTGCTAAAAATCAAACATAATTTAAACATAGTGATTAATCATAAAACAATATTTAATTATATGTTGAGAAATATTTATTACTAATTCCAATAAATAACATTTCACTATAGCATAGCATGGGCTTAAATATGTATTTTCTGATGGCTTTAGGTGACTGCTGTGTTTTGGTCATTTGACCCCTGCCGGCATCACAAACCACAGGTTGAAAACTGCTGTACTAAGGAAACATAGGTGTAACATTCGTTTTATTCATTACAAAGAGAAGAGATGGAATGCATTTGTTTTTTTAGTGCTAAATTTATGTTTACAAGACTGTAACATCTGCTCAGTAACAATATAACAACTTTATTACATTCAGACATGTCTAGGAAATTAGCTCTCTCCTGGGAGTGTCTGTGCGGGTCATGTGAGGTGTGGGCTTTTAAAAATGGCGCCTTGCCTGTTCCTCTTTGAGGCTGTTCCCTGCTCTACTGGCTGACCTACAGGAAGTAAGCAGCTTCATCTTGCCTTGCTCTTCCAACAAAATGTTCCTGCCTTGAACCCACCAGCTGTAGATTAAATCCAGCCAAGTCATGAGTTAAATTAAACCCTTTCTCTTTTTGTGTTCTGACTGTATTTTGTCCACCAACATGAAAACAAAATAAAGAGAAATTTCTTACCAGAGAAGTGGAATCATTCCAGGAGCTATACCCAACCAAATGATGTAGAGGCCTTTGAAACTGATTTTCAGAAGAAATCTGAAAACATTTCAAAATGTAGGTTGAGGAAGACTTAGAACAACAAACCATGAACAACAAGTTACTTCGGTGAATGTTCAGTTACCAGAAAGCTGGCACTAACAAAAGCAATAAAAGTTAAACTGAGGAGGTCTTAATCTGGGAATGAGGACTCCAGTGGCAATTACAATAGAGGGTGTGTGTGTTTCCCTCCAGCAGAAAATTGGTCTACCTTCTGCTTATGTCGTGATACTTGAAGGATACTGATATTAGGGATAGTGGACTAAATGATTTCACAAAGGAAATTCCAGGGCAGCTTGGCCTTGGTACTACAGATTGGTTTTACCTAGATTTATATTGAGGATAAAAAAAAATGGGAGCATTTAAACTTTAGCTGAAAAGGAATCATGCATGGATAAGGAATCAAAGAAGGTATAGCAGCTAAACGTATATCTACAATATAAAGGAAGTATGGGTTTTTTTTTTTTTTTTTTTTTTTTGTCTTTTTGAGACAGGGTCTCTCTATGCAGTTCAGGCTAGCCTTGAGCTCACTTTTGTAGCTTAGGCTGGTCTTGAACTCGCACCGATCCTCCTGCCTCAGCCTCCCGAGTGCTGGGATTACAGGCGTGAGCCACCACGCCCGGCAAGGAAGTATGTAGTTTGCATAGGAGTAAAATAAGAGATTCCTTGAGGCTAGTGAAAGAATAAGCAAGATCCCACATCAGGCTCAAGGATTCAGAATGTTAACCTTTCAGATGAGAAGATTCCTGTACTCCTGCTTTAAAAACGAACACATATGATATTGGGTCCCTGAGATTCACCCCAGGGCTTAGCCCTTTGGACACTAAGAGTTCTCTGCAGCCATGTTCCATGAGGTCGTATTTACAGCTCTGCTGATAGCAGATGTTGGGTCATCTACTGGATACTAATTCACAGGCATGCAGAATGTAAGAATTGTGGGGTCAAGGGGGCTTCCTCTTAAATTTTAAAGGAAGACCTGGGAGGTCTGACCTTAAGAGGACAATGCATGATATATGTGGAAATGAAGCCAAAAGTGCAGGAGAAACTGCAGGAAGTGGGAGATAACAGGAACATAGAACATTTTCCCAGGAAATCTTCAGACTAGGAGTGTAGTCAGCCCAAGAGAGAGGTCCTATGTGTTGCAGCAGCAAGGCATGTGCGAAGGTACATTCCATCCAAGTCCTGTGAAATTCACACGTTATAATCATGTACCCCAGGTGCCAAATATGAAGCTACAGGATGTAATTCCTGTTTCCCTTGGTTTTGGTCCATTTATTTTCTGTCCCCCTTTTCCTCCCTTTTGAAATGGAATTATTTTTTCTGTGCCATTGCACATTGAGATTATGTAATTTGATTTTTATTTTTGTAGAAGTGCACAATGAGTAATATTATCTCAATCTCAGAAGAAATTTTGGACTTGGATTTCTGAAAAACATTGGATTTGTTATAATTTGTCTTATATTTCCTGTTGTATGTAGCACAGTTGCAATATGTTTTAAAGAGTTATGAACTGATCATTGTTTTGATTTGGAGATTAAGTTTATTTAAAGATGTATATGGGCATGAAACTGACAAGGAATGGACAGTGATGCTTGTTCCTCGCAAGCCAGTTTCATTAGATTAATAGTATAGGCTATTAGCATGCTCCTGGTTGTGTCTGGGTAGATCATGGAGGTGTGACCTTTGTATTTTATGATCCATTACAAGTCCTATTCTGGTCCCGCTCCACAGCTCTGCTTCTTGACTGTCATGAACATTAATAATCATCTTTGTTTTTCCCATGCCCTGTCCAGATGTTGTAACAATAGAGCCCACATATCATACCCTGAGTACCCCTGAACACAATATAAACTAAACTTGTTTAATTTAACTTGTGTCAGGTATGCAACAAGAGGAAACCTGGCCAGTGCGCTTGTTTTCTTTGTAAATTCTAAGGAACCAGAAATAAGAATCCACTTGGAGGCTGGCTATAGACTGTTTTGCACAAATATGCTATATTTTATGCCTTAAATTATTTTTGTTTCTTTTTGTTTGTTTGTTTGTTTTTGTTTTGAGTTAGGGTTTCACTCTTCTACACTAGCTTTGAACTCACTGTGTAGTACAGGTTGGCTTCAAACTTCCAAGAAGCTTTCTACTTCAGCCTCCTAAATGCTAGAATGATAGCTGTGCACCAATATAGCTCACCAATTGCCTTTGATGATCGAACCTTTGTCTTACATGGGCAATCACATTTTAGTGCATCACAATTCAATTATAATGAGAGACCAATTACTTCTCATTCTAAAGCTCAATATTGTTACTTTATATCTTTGGAGAAACTAGATTTTAGAGGTTAAGATTTAACATTCATTGAGTTTAAAATTTTAGCTTGCTTAATTATTTTATTTATTGAATTATCTTTTAAAAAGAAGAAAATGTCAATTTTATATAGTAAGGAAAGTTTTTACTAGACATGATGATCACTGTATCTTTTCACTTAATTGAAACTACTCAAATAACAGAAAGAAGCAGAATTTATTTTCATATCTTTTAAAGGAGAATTTTAAATTAATGACTTTAGAAAGTGACCTGAGTATAAGATGCCTTTTTTTAAAGCTCCTTGCTTTTCCATGAGATCCTCATAATATCTGAAAACAAAATGAGCAAGAGACGGTGCCACATAAATATTTCAACATGTATCATCTCTGAGCTTTGTGAGTGCAAATCAACATGGTTAGTACTGAAATATTTCTAAGCTTACATTGACTAAAATCAGTAAGAAAAACTTAGTTACACAAAAGTAGAATTCAATGAATGATTATTTGTAAGGTAATTTGACAAAGTTTTAGAAAAATAGCCTTTTCCTTAAAACCTTCCTTGGAATAATGTTTAACTCCAAGGTCAACCTGAATTCCCAGCTCAATAATTTCTCCTTTAAGGCATAAACTACGATTTAAATGTGAAGCCTGTCCGACCTTTCCATTGCTTAGTTCATTCTGATAATAGCAGTGACTTTATTGTTGCTGTTGTTAAGCCCACATTAAAATTTGCTTTTTAAAAAAAAAAAAAAAAAAAATTTGCTTTTTCTCTGTCCTTGTTTAGCCATTTGTAAAAATAAACTCTATGGATTTTCATAATGATATAAAAATAAAAGGCATATGTACCAATAGCAAAAAGTTCTAAGGATTTTGAAATTGAAAATAACTTTATTTCATTGTTTGTTAAGTCTCATTATACAAAAAATTAAGTATCTGTGAAAGAAAAATGAGAGGTTTTACCAAGAAATTTTCAGAACAAAGCGTACAGAATGTGAAGGATGCATTAAAATATGATATATTCTGAAGAGATCTTGTCTCTGAACCAAGACAAGCAAAAATTTGAATCTGTATCCAGTCCATCAGAAAATAGAATAAAACATTTTATTATTTTTATTTATTTGCCAATTATTTTATTTCATTTATTTCATTTTAAAATATAATTGTTTATCATGTTTTTAAGAGTAAAAATAGCAGAATCAAAAATAGAAAAAAATAGTGACAATACATATAGTACAGAATTGTAAAACAAGAAAATTTTCACAGAGGTTGCATTACATATTTTCATCATCGAATCAGTATGTATCAACAGACATAGGTATGTAAGATTGATCAAACAATTAAACATTAACACTTCCAATAAACATTATTTTTTAACATTCTATTATTAATCAATTAAAATAAATGAATAAACGAATGAACAACTGCAAGTACTCAGTAATAAAATGTTCCTGCCCCTGTAAGACATGTCTGTCATGAACATATGTAGAGAGATTGAATAAAATGTTAAACATTCTGATAAACATGATTTTTTCCTGTGACTTTTTCATTTTAGGTTTGATGATTCCATGTCACAGAATTTCCCATGAGCCACTTATTCAGCATCCCGGTTTGCATGGCTATGTAGTGATTAGTATGAAGGAAACAATGATAAAAAAGATATGCCAACCTATTCCATTTAATGTTGTTCTGATTTAATGGAGGTTTGTTAATGAGGGCACTTGAGTCCTTTTATGGTTTGTGCCTAGTTGTCCCCCAAAAGCCTCATGAAGTCATTGAGAAAAGAGTCTAGATTTGTGATTAATTCATGATCCAATGTTGGGAATATGAGTGTGAGTACTATACCCGCCCTGGAGTGCGTAATCTGCATACAATATAAGGAAGGGAGAGTGACTTGCCAGCCACTGTCGCTGCTGATTATCTCTTTGTTGTTTGCTGCCCCAGTGAACTGCTGCCCACTGCCATGTGCCGCTCTGCCTTGGAATCATCCAAGTATTGGTGGAAGCTTTGACTAGCTGTGAGCAAAATAAACCTTCCCTGCCTTGATTTGGGATGTGGATTATTTTGTCCCAGAAATAAGAGAAAAGTAACCAAGACAAGTCCCATAGTTGGAAATAGTAATGAAATAAACATGGAAAGGAAGAATGATAGAAAGGTCTTCTAAGTATTGGGGCAAAGCCCCACTGAAGGAAGAAAATCATAGAAATTGGAGGAGTTGTACATCAGCACATCTCACAGATTACACAAAGAATATAAGAGAGATGAGAGCCCAGATATGTGCAATTATTTAGGTTGAAAATGACCATACAATCTAAACATGTTTAGAAGTCGAAATTAGGTTATGAACACAATTGGCCAAAGTGAAGCTTAACAAAAAGCTACAAAAAGAAAGAAATAAGTATCCTAAGCCCAAACTAGTCTAAACCAAATAAATAAAATGCTGAACAACAAACATACCATTGTAATGATGTCTAATAAAGCAAAATGTTTGTAAATTGCCGCTTGAATAGGGTTTAATGTTTGCTTTATGTGACTGGTTACTCATCCATACTCCAGAAAAGAGCATGTTTCTGCTACAGAGAAGAACAGATTATAAGGAACACAACCAATTCTCTTCCAATCTTGACTCTTTTACAATAGGCTCTACCAACTTATCCAACAGAGAGTCTATCACTTTAGAAAAAGTGATACTTCTAACAAGATTACTGGTGTAGGTAACGCCAATAAAATTCCTAACAGGTCAAGATGAATCAATTTCCCATTGTAGTTGTTAAAATATCAGCTGTCTGTGAGTGAATGAAGCTTTCAGAATCAAAACAGCAGCTTTTCAAACTTTAACCAAATTGTTTCTTGTAATTTCATCTTCAATGTTCTGAGTATACAGAGCTCTGCTTTCTTCAGAAAATTCTTCAGAGGTAAAAAGAAAGAAAAAATACCTCCCTTCACAAAGTGTCACCCTTTGCAATGAAGTCCCAGTCTGTACAGAACCCCAACTCTGGCCATACACATCTTCTTCAGAGACACTGCTACAGTATAAAGCTAAATTTAATCTTTTCACTCGATTAAAATTAAAATTGTTACATAATAGCATTCAGCAACATTGTTTGCTACTAATGTACAGAACAGGCCACATTAGCTGATGAAGCCACTTGAAATTTCAGGTGTTATCTAATAGTATCCTTGCCCACATCTAACCACACTGGTCTAATTACTACTCATAAAGAAACTGAGGTGCATCTGTGGGGAAATAGCCTTAGTTATTTAAATTGATGGTGAAACACCAGGACTCTACCATTGCCATCTGTGCAAGTTCACATCTAGTGACAGCACACTAGACCTTCCTGGCATGTTGTCTCCCAGTGAACATTTTAATTTAAACTTTTAGAAATTATATAAATACCACCTTAAATGAAGTAGGCTTTAGGGTAAAACCACCATCAAGTATATATTTAAAAACATGGAAACATACTGAAGGATCAGAGTGAAGACTGTGAGATTCTGGGCAACTGGAAGGGTATTAAAAATTTTAATGCTTCATTTATTTCAGATTGTCCATTGTGAAGATCTTTTGTTTTGTAGACCTGACCACTCATTGAAAAGGTTTAATTTTTCTTTAGATGATAGAGTTTAGAAGAGAGTCATTTTTAATAGCATGGTTACAAATGTCAAAGTGCAAATGAAGTAGTGAACGCTGCTCTGGCATAGCAGTTCTTCCTTTTATGTCTGGTAAATTGACAAGCATGGTTCAAACTCTAGTGAAACACCTTTTCTGTGGTAAGGCCTGTGATATTTCTGAAAGACCTTGACTATCCCCCTACAGCCTGCTTCAAAGATACATGAAGTTAAGCTATTTTTTTTTCTCATACCAAAGAAATGGAAATAGCAAATCTGTCCGTGTTATATGATTATCTCTATTACTCTTCTCGCATTGCCGGGACAAATATCTGACACCCAAAATGAAGGAAGGAAAGGTTTATTTAGCTCACGGTTGCTGAGGTTTCAGTCCAGGCTCAGCTGCTTCCAAGGCAGAGCAGCACAGTGCAGAGAGCAACCATTCATGGCAGTGGCGAAGAGCAAGAGCAAATGGAGAAGTAGCAGCAACCATGGCTGCTGAGAGCAAGTCTGTCTCCCATGTGTTGCATTCAGGCTATGCACTCCAGGCTGGGTGCAGCACTTGCTCACACCCGTAATCTCAGCAGATCATGAGGTAACAACAAATTCTAGAACTCTGCCCCATGTCTGCATGAGGCTTTGGGGGGGACAACTAGATGCAAACCATAACAATGATGATTTGAAAAAAATATAACTGCTATCTTCCATAGATCCTTATACAGTCAAAACAAATTCTGCAATTAGGTTTACTGATCTTCGTGGCTCTAGTGGTCAACATTTCTCAAGACATAAGTAAGAAAACAAATGTTCTCTGAATATGTTGCCTTTTCAATTTGATTGGGCAATAATGATCTGTCATAATTAACTTGCAGAGGTATCTGCAGCCCTGAGTAGGCAGCTGCTCAGAGAAATAGTAAGGTGCCCTATGCCCTGCCCATGCTACATATAAGGGACCGTGAATAAATGGTTAGCATTGAAAATCTGCCAATAAGTCTAAGGAGATGTCATTGAAACAGGTCTCTGAAGGACAGAAACCTGATTTTCCATCTGTGTCTCCACCCTCATCCGCCGGACACACCCATAATAGTTTCCAGTGGCAAAAATCCAAGATTCAGTAATCTTGTTTGTTTGATGAGTAAACATCCTTTTATGCCTGGAGGGTCACTTCCAACAGTCAAACAAACTGAATTACTGACTAATGCCAAAGCCAGAGCACTCTCTGGACTTGAAAGAGTGGCCCAAATTGACAATATTTCCAGCTTGATTATTATTTCCCTGGAGGAAAAAAATCATTTTGTGTCAGTTCAGTTGATGATGACAAACGTTGGGGAATATAACTGAGCAACAGGACACTGAGTCTGAAAGGCTGGCAGTGATTCTTGGAAAGTCAACTGGAGCCAATGATCTGCAAGATTTTTCTCACTTCCTAGATTCTCATCTTTTGATCTCACTTGATTTGCACTCAGGATAAGCAAAACTGACAGAGATATTTGGAAAGTATATAACAGAAATTAAGTTCTAGGGAAAGTAATTTCACGTCCTCTATGTTCTTTGCTTCTATGATCTGTCTTCAGTTCACAATTTCCAACTTAACATCACGGCATTCATTTCCCTCATGCTAGAGGAAATTCTTCTTTGTGTTAAGAATGAAAAGAGCAAGGTGAGAAAAGCCTGTTTTGTGGGAACCTGATGATGTTGCAAGAGGGTGTGGGAGCCCTGCTGCTCTATTCTGCTTATTCCTAGCAAAGCATGCCACCCTCAGTGGTCAGCTATATGTCCAGAAGACGAAAACCAAAATGCGAACTACATGTAAAGAATACATGGGGAGGGAAGGCCAAGAATAGATGATTTCCTTGTCACAATAAGGTGTCAAGGTTTTATAATTCCATATAGATATAGTATGCAGCTCAGATCTGTGATGTATAACACAGCTTTACTAAACAGCCCTCCCCACCACTGTTTTTGTAAGATATTCCCCACAGTCCCAGAAATGTAGTGTCCTGCTCTGGTTTCTCTTCAGATCATACAAGTCTTTTGCCTTTCACTAAACAAATGGAGTGTTAACTAATTTTGAAGCAATGAAAACCATATGGATGAAGATTATGTTATCATGACTATTAACATAGGAAGACCAATATTTAAGACAAACCTTTTATCTTATACGTCCCACTTTTGGAGAGAGAGCTGCTGAAGTTGCACATCAGTCACACCCGTGGGGCCAGGGCTTTGCCAGCCTGTAGAACACAGTGGGTCTGAGGAAAGCCACATGAATAAGCTGCTCTAGGCTCAAGAACACTGGGTGTCCAAGGCAAGCTACACAGGTAAGCTATGAGACAGAGGAGTTTCTTCAGAGCACATAAATAAGTGCACCACAGCTATCACGAACTTCCCTCTTCTTCTCCCTCCCCCCCAGCCCCTTCTCTTCCTCCTCGTGCCCCACCTCCTGCTCCTCGTTCCCTTTCTACTCCTCCTCTGCTGTTTTCTCCTCCTCCCCTGTCCTCTCTTCCTCCTCCTCCTTCTGTTACTGTACTTTCCTTGCTTCACCCATTAGGAGAGAGGGCTCCATATGGCCTCAGTTTTCTGTATGAAAATTCTGGCCCTTTTTCCTCCATGCTCACATGGCTCTCACACAGATGTTGTAGAGCTGCCTGGGATGTGGCTTTTGGCATCTGAACAATGATGCAGGGAGCATGGAAATGCACTGGAAAGCAGGAAAAAGGAGGCCTCTGTGTGTGCATGCACGAAAAAAGAAAATAGGCTTCAGAGAAGCTAAAGAATAAAATAGGCTCACAAAAGCACGGAAGCAAAACAGGCTCACTGGGGCCAAGGAGAAAAACAGGCTCATTAAGGACAAAAAAGAAAATTATACTCACTACACCCAAACATTCAAAAGAGCAAAATAGGATTATGAGGAGAGAAACAGAGAGAGAGACAGACAGACACAGAGAGAGATGAGAGACAGACAGAGACAGAGACAGAGACAGAGAGAGAGACAGACAGAGTGAGAGAGAGAGACAAAGAGACAGACGTAGAGAGACAGAGAGGGAGAAAGAGATGGAGAAGTATATTGACTTTATCAATTGTAAGGCATGGGGTAAAATGAAGTTTATTATGGCATCATTAAAAATAGAAATGCTTATTGTATTATTGATTCTTACATTTACCTTTTTGTTGTGGACATGGATTAGAGAGTGTCTCCATGGTGGTACACTTGTTGAGATGACCACAGAGGATTTGATGTGAACTACTATCTTCAAATTAGGTCTCCAGTGGATAAAACATGGTAGAACAACAGGTCCCTGTAGAACTTAAACCCTCTAGCTTTGTTCAATAAGATAAGGCAGGATCTCTGTTTGACAAAAAGTGAAATAACTAAAGCATGTTTAAATCTGGGGGATTATTTATTGTGGGAGGAAAATTATTTTGATTTGTGGATTGGTCAAACTGTCTACACAGCTGGCTCACGGCAGCATAGCACCACAGCAGGGACGAGTGCTGGTGAGCAGAAGGAGGCTCTCATCCTCAAGCCCTAGTTGAAGTCGTCCAGGATGCTCCCTCTACCCCTGTGTCCACCCAACAGCAGCACCCATGGCCCATTGCACTCTGTGCTTGGTTTGGAGCCTCTGAAAGCACAACAGACCAAATTGAAGAATGGAAAAGCCAAGGTAAAATTATTGTCATGGGTACAGAGACAACTGTGGTGTCCTCCAGGCAGGAGCCCACTGGTGAAGCTGTGTTATGGAACTGATAGCTGGCCACAGTGCAAGCACTGGCTCTGTCATGGCCACTGCTGCCAAAACACCAGTCCTGAAAGGTGAGGCCCAAGAGCAACTGTCCTCCTCTGAGGGCAACGAGCCACTACTGCAGCTAGGGCTCTCACAGCTCTGTCCTGAGACTGCATGGTGGGAGCCACAGCCAGAGGTCTAGGTAGCGAGTGGGAGCCCTGGGCGTCCAGATACAAGATAGGGATTTTTCTTCTGTGCAAAAGGCTGAACTGTAGGCTATTAAATGGGCCTGACAAGGTCATTTATCCACTCCCATTAACCTTTCTTTGCAATAGCACTTATGTTGACAGTGTGATGCACCGCACTGAAACTGCCATCATTCACACTAACCAGGAAGATCTTTCTCATTTATTTCACACTCTCTAAATTGCCATTTGGTCATGCCTCGTGCTCCACTTCACATTGTTCCTCATTTCCCACAAGGGTTAATCCTTGAGGGTTTCATCTTACAGGGTTACATCTCTGGCAAATGGATGCCATTCACATTCCTAAGTTTGGCTCTCTATACTGGGGCCATGTGTCCAAGGTGACTTTCTCAGCATTCATAGCTCATTGTTTGGACGTCTTTAACACCCTTGGCTACGCGCAGGCATTTAAGAGAGACAGTGGCCTGCCTTACATGAGCGCTGCCTTCCAAAAGTCTTGCAAATCCTTCCCCTTAGTATGGGTAAGTCCTTAAAACTCTCAGTGTCAAGGAATTGTTGAACATACTCAATCCATACTCAAAATTCAAATACAAACAGAAAAGTGGGAATCCTTCCTTACAACATTCATACTTAAGGATGGCCAAATAGCTCAGTGGATTAAAGTGCCTGCAAGCAGGTGCAGAGGCTGGGAGTTTGATCCCTGGGTCTCATTTGCCAGCCCTGCACCCGGGGTGCACTGAGATGGCAATTGAGATTAGGCATGGTGGTGTCTGCCTGTAATCCCAGCTCTTGGGAGGTTGTAAACAGGTGGATCACTACAAGTCCTACCTAGTAGTGAGACCCTGAACACCCTGTAGACCCTTCCCCCCCCAAAAAAAATTACACATTATACTAGATTGCACTTAGCATTGTATACTATTAACTTTTTAAAAATTCAACTGTAAATGGTACTATAACAGCATGAAAACAAATAAGGTGAAGGAAAAAAGTCTGGGAAGGCTTCTTTGGAAAGATTGTCATACTGGACAATAAAAGGAACCTGGCCAAATACTCATCAGGGTTTGAGGCTATATTTGTATCTTTCCAGGGAATGCTTAATAGCCTATCTGGGTGCCAGACCACGCTATCCAGCTCTATCATGGGCCTAGACAGAAAGAGTAAACTCCACCTCTCAAGAAGCTGACATTCAGCTCTTTACAGTGATACTTTGGGGACCACACACTGACCCATGAATCCCAGGAGATAATAACCAAAAAATGGGAAAAGAAAGTCTTAGTAGGTTACAGAGTGTATAAAGAGAAATAATCTGGAGTCTATGTGAAAGAAAGGAACATAAAAATTGCCAGTATTCATAGGACAATTTAGAACACAAAATAGGACAGCATTCATAGGACAATTTAGAACACAAAATTATGTACTAATTATAGATAAAAGACTTTGTTTTTTTGATTCAGTTCCTCACTAGCACTGGTAATATGAAAGTGTACCACCACACCTGAGCTCTGTGGCCAGCTCAACATGCCCAGGGATGGGACTAGCGCAGCACATGCAGGCAGGGATTGAAGTTTTAATTCTTATTATAAGAGATCTCAATTAATTGACCCACAAAAAGTCCTGACTAATCTATTTATAGTTACATATTATAATTCAACTTGACTACATGCAAAGTGCACAGTAGCTTTATAAACAAATTGTCTTATGCGTATTTCTCTCACTGTACAAATATCTAACAGCTGCTTTTCTTTGAGCTCAACAATTTTTCTTTTTGTTCAAAACTAACATGCTAAATATTGTCATCGGATTTTCATAAGTCATCAAAATTTATTAAGATAATAAAAATTCCTTCTGGTATAGAGATACTATTGGACAGAAGTCCAATTTATGAATAAGAAAGCAATTTCTTGGGCAATTATCCAGTCATGTTCCTTATGAAGGGCCCCAGTAATTTCCATAGCCTTATGGGAGACACTCCTCATAAACTGGTCCCCAGCAAAAGGCTAAGTTTTCTAGAAATAATATAAGAAAGCTTTACACAAAAAATGTTCTTGCTACATAACTAAATGAAACTAAACTTTTTAACGTGGCATGACAATTCATTATTAATCTCTTGCTGCATTAACTGTATTTAAGTCTTACAGGTGTACAGTCTTCCAAAATGTAAAAATGGAATTAATTATGGTGTTAGACCTTTTCTTTCAGATTCAGATATTTGTCTTTCTTTTGTACTGCAATTAATTGTGAGGAGAGGTTCATGTCAAGCCCACAATAAATCACCATTTAGTAATAATAACAAAATTTCATGTGACAAATATACTATGTATTTAACACTATACTTAGAATTGCCAAGATATTAAGTGATGTAGACAATTTAGCAATATTCTTCAGTGATTTACCATTAAAAGTCAGTGAGTTAAGTAAAAGTTACTTATGCATTAGCAGTAATTGATTAAAACAGCTCTACTATGGGAAAATGGAAATTTAAGTATGATCGATCACAAAAATGTATCATGACTGTCATGGTATAATAATATGTATAGCTTTGGTTTAAATATTCTAGGTAAAATTAGATAATTGTTATCTATTAGTATGCTAAACAGATTGTACTTTTAGAACATAGATGGTTGCTGGAATACTATATTTCTATATTTCTTCATGTTCCAAGGTGTTTGATACTCAAATAAAATGTTACTATTAAACTCATCACCCCCATTATAAAATGTTATGTCATTAACTTTCTCTTCTAGATGTTCAACAACTGAGATATAGAGACCAAAAGCTAGAAAGAGAGATGGGTTAAGAAGACAGTCAATATTTTGGTCCCAGAGGTCAATGAGGACCCAGGACATGAGGCATCCTACTTCTCTTGTGCATTATGCAAGCTGCTGATTGTGAAGATGGTAGCAACACAAATGACTTAGTTACTTTTCTGTCATTGCTGGGACAAATACCTGACACCCAAAATGAAGGAAAGAAAGGTTTATTTAACTCACAGTTACTGGAGGTTTCAGTTCATATTTGGCCGGCTCCACGGCTGAGTGGCACAGGGCAAAGGGCAACAATTCATGGCGGTGGAACAGCAACAATGCCAACAGAGGCAATGAAATAACCAGAGGAGGAGAGCAACAGCCTCAGTCTGTCTCCGTCTCTGTTTATATTACATCAGGCCTCTCTGCCTTAGCCTGTCTGCCTCGGGCCACACCTATAATTCCCAGCAGTACTCAGACCCATAATCTCATCAGTACTAAAACACATAATCCCAGTGCCTCACGAATAAAGTCTCAAACTCTAGAAGTCCCTGCCCCATGATTACAAGAGGCTTTAGGGGGACAACTAGACATAAACCATAACAACAAAGGATAAATATCTATGGTGCATAGTGTCCCTGAGGAGAGTAAATAAGAGAAATATATTGTCCAAGCTTTCACAGAAAGCAGTGTTGTCAAACAATGACAATCACTCATCCAGAGGGCTGACACTGACTGAAGAACATGAGATATTATGCATGGAGGAAGTTTAACAGACCTTCATCAGTAACAACAATTGGTTAATACTGGTCTCACCTTAATTGGGTCTTAAACATCTAGTAAAACTGCATAACTATGAGAGGTATAAAACAATTGCCAACTACACTAGCAACTAATCACTGTTCTGGGATAATGAGTTACGTAGGACAAAATTGTTATATGCAGAGACTTAAAACCTTTGGATTTGGTATCTTTAGCCTAAATTAAGCAAATTGATCTAGAATGAAAAGTGTTAGAAAATAAAAGTATCTTATATAGAACCCTCCAAATACAGATCCTTCTACTCCAACTGATCACCTATATATTGGAATTACATAACAGAAAACGTAAAGATGTGGGAAGAGGCTGAAATTGGAGATCTATCACATGTGCAGGCTGGAGCCGAGCAAGCATCAAGAACACAGTGCATGTGAGGAAAGCCATGTAAATAAGTTATTCCAGTCTCAAGAACAATGGGAGTGGGTGAGTAAGTACACTGTAGGCTTTGGAGCCCTCTTTCCTTCTCTTCCTTCTTTACTTCTCCTGTTGGAGTGAGGGCTCCATCTGATCTCAGTTTTCTGTATTCTGACTCTTGTTCTTTTTTTCTTGATCTGCTCACTGCCCTCACCCTGGGAAGGTTGAGAGCTACATGGGATTCAGCACCACTTTAATGATTTCTTTCCTTAATACATAAGTGCCAGTAATTAGAAAATGATGGGACTCCAATGAAATTAATTCTGAATTGATCTGAATTCTTATTGAAATGGAAAACAGAACTTAACAGTCAGCTCTGATTCTCTAGCCAGGAAGAAAGCGTGACCAGAAAATGTGGTTATCAATACAGGCAACTCAGAAGATCCCATCCTACCAGCACACTGCTAGACATCATGTTTGGAATATATTTTCTTTAAACTCCCATACCACTTTCTTTCCCTGCTAATGAACTGTGCTTACCATTCCTGCTACTGAATAATTTATCTTCAAAAAGAGAGGGGGAGTGAAAAATTAAATCAGTTTGACTACCTAAGCATTACATTTATTTATAATACACTGCTTTTTCATCTCCATGCCAACATCTATGAGAAGAAAGGATATGATATATTGTCATGTCTAACCTTTTCTCTCTCTTTCTTTTCAATTTCTCCAATACAGTTTAGAATTTTGCATTCTTTTAGATTTTTTCTGATGTTAAATTCATTAGAAATATCTAAAGATCTTTTTAAAATACTGCTTTTACCTAGGAGATTGAGACTTCCAGGTAGAAGTGGAATATAGTACCAAACAGAAGGAGTAGAATTCTCAGGGAATTCATCACTCCATGCTTTAGTAACTACTTTTAACGCATATGATTGTTTAGTTATAAGTATAATTTGACAACCATGCCTTGTAGTGGAGGTAAACTTCCAATTGCATGGTAGCATAAAAAAAAAAACACAGAAGTAATTTTCAC
Organism: Myocastor coypus; assembly: GCA_004027025.1. Lineage (NCBI taxonomy): Eukaryota > Metazoa > Chordata > Mammalia > Rodentia > Myocastoridae > Myocastor > Myocastor coypus. The sequence goes on along the minus strand of PVJA010000828.1, from coordinate 34,400 downwards.
TATCCATATGCAACCTATAGGGCAACTCCGGATGAATATGCACATTCTATTTTTTTTTACACAAAGTGTATGCTATTTCATATATCTGAGTCAAAGGAAATAATATCTGTCTGTTCCAATCTAAAGGCTAATGAAAACAAAAGATGCCTGTTTCTTTTCCTTACTTTATTTATTTTTTATGTGTTTGGCAGAGCTTCTCCCTGTGCAGCTTGGACTTCTAGTGGCCCTTCCCTATTTAGTCTCCCCAGTGCTGGGATTATAGGCGTGCACCATCAAGCCTGGTATCAGGGGCTGGCTCAGTGTGCTATGTGGGTAGGGGACACTGGCGTGGCAATTGCTGCAGGGGATTGAACCCCAGTCCCTGCACTTGCCTAAGCAGAACCTTGGTCTGCTAAGGTATCTCGCTGACCTGGAAGTTTTTAAAAAAGACTTTAGATGAAATATTTGTGAAAATCTGCAATGCAAAACTGTTGTTAGTTTTCAAGGTGCTCCACTGCAGAAATCTGAATTAAAAATGCCTAGAACTGTTATATTTATTTTATTCAAACAGAGCTAATAATGTAGCTATAAAAGTGTAAAACCATTTAATTTATTCAAGTTACTCTTTAAAAATTATTTTGACACTGCCCTTCATTTAAATGAAAACCCTCTTTACCTGTTCTCTTTTAAAATAGTTTAGCATCTTAGAAGCATGTTTCAAAAGACAATGTTTGATATTTGTATTTTTTAAATATCAACAACTATATAACAACTTTCAATGAGTGAAATTAACTGAACTGTACTTGTCCTTGACTTTCATGTTCTAGTAAAGCTACAAAATTAAATATCTTGGGAATTTTCTTAGATCTTATTTGTGAGTGTGTGTGTGTGTGTGTGTGTGTGTGTGTGTGTGTGTGTGTTTTCATTGAGTGTCTGAAGTTAAGAACGAAATAAAACAAAAACAAACACAAAGAAAGTCAAGGGCATGGTAGAAGCAAACTCAAAAACCATACAGAATGTGTTTAGGAAGCCTGTAAAACTGATGACAACCTTTGAAAATGTCAGCCACCTACTGTATATATAGCACTAATTATCAATAGGCCTGTCATAAAGTACAATGACAATCAGTTAATTATTGAACGCAAATCAAATACTGTTGTATGTTATGAGTTGGTGCCAAAAAAAATAACAAGAAGACATAATGAAGGTATCGCAGGGGACTCACTGAGATTCATCCCTCAGTGAGCAAAGAACTCCAAAAGCAACTCAGCTCCACTTCAGCCAGTGAGTATGATCTCTTGCACAAAGGAGGACCATGTGCATAGTCACGAAGGTGACCACAATCTCTGTTGCCTTCTGCCCTTTCCCCACCATTTCCCCACCATGAGGTTCACATAGATTTCAACTGTTAACATTCGAAGGAAGGGAGTAAGCAACAAACAGAGAGCCCACAGGTGAAGCTGCGCTCTATCACCTGGAGTCTCAGCTTTCTGGGATTTTCAGTAACAGATCACAGCTGTTCCTGGGCTTTGTCCATTGCTCTCCATTTCTTGAGATGCTAATTAGGCTATGAAATACTGTTTCATTTCCTAAAATGTGTGTTTACTTGATAGGACTTAAGTATACAGTATACTTCACAAAAGAATTGTTTGAAGTTTAGAAATTCTACACACTATTGTCAGAGGTTCTATTAATTAGGCAACACTGAGTACATGTTGCTTTAGTGTCATTGTTCTAAGCGGTTAAAAACCAAAAATAATAAATTTATTTCAGAAGAATTATAAGTAGGTTTTAGTTTTTTTTTATTTTTTGAATGAATTATGTGTCCTAATATTAAACTTTTTGCCCCATGCATAACCACGTCCTGTCACCAGAATTAAGTTATAAAATCTTAATACTTGCAGATGAGGCTCTGACAATAATGTCACTTATTCTTTCTTTTTCCTAGTATCATATGAAAGTATCAGTGAGTTTAAATGAGTTGTAATTTCAAAATCAATTTAATTTTGAACTATGGTATTTGAGACAAAAACAAATCATATGCTGTTTAACCTAGAATTTTGTCCCCAGTAAGCAATTTTAAAAAGGACAAAATGTATTTGTGCACTATAAGGATAAAATTATAAATTAAATAATAGCATGAAAATATTTAAAATTGATAGAATATTCGTTTTAATTGCTAAAAAATTACTACTTTTAGTAACAGAACAAAATCTTAAGGCTTTATGCTTATACACATAGAAATATGGTTGGAGATGTAGAAGAGACAGTGAAGGATTGGGAGATGGAGAGAAGATTAAACTACTTGAAGAAAAAAGTTTAAACTAAGTTTTGTAATAATCCAACAGTATTTTGATACTGACAGATACCAGTAGACATTCTTATTTTGTATGTTTTCACCTTTGATTAGGTAGATGATAATGGTAAAGAATTAACTTTGGCTCATGGTTTTCAGAGTTTCAGCCCATTGTTCCTGGTTCCAAGACAAGACCACAGTGGGAGAACATGGTAGAGAACAGCTGGTCACCTTCCACCACTAAGAAACACAGGAAAGTGAGGAGCTGAAGAGGCCGGCATGTGAGACAAGCAACATTCTTTAGACACACACTTCCTTAGGGTCCTTCTGCAAGTAGGCCCTGCTTCCTAATAGTGCATTCAGCAGTGAGCTCATGAAAGGATTAGTGAGGTTAGCACTCCCATGTGCTGATTATCTCCCAAAATCTCCACCAGTGAACACGTGAGCCTTTCAGGAGAGAGCTTAGGCTCAAACTGTAATCTTTAGGAATGACAAGTTTCAATGTCATGTAAGCTTTAATTTTTATGACAATGCCTCTGGTTTTTCCCCAGGTACAGGATGTGTAACCTAGAAATCATTGTACCTTTGTAGACTAAACTATGTCTTCTGCCCCTCAAACTCTTATGCTGAATTCCTAAATCTGACTAACTCAGAGTATACAGTGGTTGGTGATCGAGTAATTACAGAGGCAATTAACTTAAAGTGACGTGCTAAGTTTTGAACTAAACATGAGCCACAAAAGGCTCGTGTATTCAGAGATGGGATACAAGATGATTGGATCGTGAGGGCACTAACCTCATCATCTCATGAGTTGCTAACTAAATGGGCCATTAGTAGGCAGTGTCCAGTTGGAGGAAGTAGGGCACCAGAGGAGGAAAGTGAAAGGTGCATGTTGTTCCTAGACTCTCCCATCCCTATTTTCTGGCTGCATTAAAATAAGTGGCTTCCATGCACAAAGATCTTCCATCACAGCCTGAGAAGCAATAGAGCCATCTGATGACTGAGTCCTCTAAAATTCTGAACTAACATACATCTTTCCCATTTTTTTGCTTTGTGCTTTTGAGACAGGGTCTCACTGTATAGTTCAGGATGGCCTTGCACTCAATTTGTAAGCCAAGCTGATGTGAAATTTGTGATAATCCTCCTACCTCAGCCTCCCAAGTGCTGGGATTACAGGTGAGTACTACCATCCCTGGCTTGAATCTTTACTGTTTTCAAATTGGTCTTCATGGGTATTTGATTATGGTGATGAAAATCAGAGTAATACATAAGGTGAATGGGACACATCTTAATCCAATATAGCTGGTCTCTTCAAAAGGGGACATACAAAAAGAAAGAGAGAGAAAGAGAGAGACAGACAGACACAAAGACAGACACAAAGAAGAGGGAGACAGAGATGGACAGAGAGACAGAGACAGAGACAGAGAGAAAGACAGAGAGACAGAGAGAGAGATAGAGAAAGACAAACAGAGAGACAGAGACAGAGTTATACAATGATACAGAGAGAAGACAATCATCTATAAGACAAAGTGAGAAGTGTTAAAAAAAAAAAAAAAAAAAAAAAAAAAAAAAAAAAAAAAAAAAAAAAAAAAAAAAAAA
>PVJA010000828.1:0-30426 GCA_004027025.1 Myocastor coypus | reverse complement strand
GCCACAAGCAGACAGACTTCTAGCGGCAGACTTCTCCTTTTCTCTATTAGCAAAGAGATTAAAGAAAACATGCTCTGGTAAATATGTGGAGGAAACAACCCTTTTCATGATGTGAGAACGTAAGATAGTATAGCCTTGTAGAAAATTGTTTGAAGGTCCCTCAAGCATTAAAAATAAAATAAACATGTAATTCAATAATCAAACTACTGAAAATATCTCCAAACGAAATTAAGTCAATATGTCAAAGAAACTTCTACACTCCCATGTTCACTGTACTACTATTGATAATAGCTAAGAAGTGGAAATAATCTACTGTTTATGAATGGATAAGTGGACAGAATCATGGTATGTGAACATTTGCCTGGCAAATGCAAGGTCCTGAGTTCAAGTCCCAGTACCACAAAAAATAGAGAAATAAAAATCATGGCACACATATACCTAGGATGTTATGCAGCTATAAAAAATAATGAGTCCATGCCCCTGGTGCCAGGAAAGACTGAACTGAAGAACAGATGACGAGTAGGAAAGAATTCATCAAGCCGGGTGTGGTGGCGCACGCCTGTAATCCCAGCACTCGGGAGGCTGAAGCAGGAGGATTGGTGCGAGTTTGAGACCAGCCTGGGCTACAAAAGTGAGCTCAAGGCCAGCCTGAACTGCATAGCGAGACCCTGTCTCAAAAAGACAGGAAAAAAAAAAAAAGAATTCATCAGTCAGAGATGAGTCACACTTAGATGAGAGCAGGAATTTTGCACGTGCGATTGTACAGTGATGTCAGTGTGATTACAGTTAACAATAGCTGACCATGCATTTCACAAAGCTAGAAGGCAAAATTGGGAAGTTTACAGCATAGAGAAATGATAAATCTCTGAACAAATAAACATTGATCTGACTTAACATTTGACAGTACATACATAAATTGAAATATGTCATGGGATTCCATTACTATGTTCTACTTTACTTCTTATGTAATAATTAATAAAATTTCTAACCCTCCAAGAAATTTAACAAAATTCCATTGTGACCTAAGTTCTTCTAGTAGGAAGGAGAATATTTCTCTTGATTTATGCTGTTGCCTTCCTTGATATTGTACTGGAAGAATGTATACAAAGAACTAATATTATTGATCCTAAGATATTCACCTACTTGAACATTAAGATTTTGGTATTTTTTTCTGTAGAGTCAGAAGATCCATTCCTATTAGTTGATTACTTTGTACCACTATAGCTTCAAAACTTGGAGTGATGCTTAATATAATTTTTCCTGGTTGAACAGTAATGCAAAAGAATAGGAATACCTGCCATGATATCAAAGACAGACATTGATTTATGCTCTGGGAAGAACAAATGGAAAATTGAATAAGGACAAGAGAAAATAAAATTTCCTAGACCCAGAACAAATGGAAATTGATTTAATTTCCTGAAAAAAGCACTGCTTTGAGTAGTGAACCAAAGCATTAGGAACTTGCTGACTACCAGGAAAAGACAAATTAGAAGAATATATGAGTATTTGAACTCCAAATTACTACAGTACCTTTCTGGTAAGTTCCCCCTATTTTACATAAAACATTATGTAACATTTCAGGGAATCATGGTTGTTTTTCACTAGTAGAGAATAATGTTATTAAAATACTTTCCTTGCTTTGCCTTTTAAACAAAGATTAAATTATTTTCTATCTTGCAGGTCCACAGCGCATACAGTTTTTTGACAGGGTTGGAAACATATGGGGATTTCAGCTGTTTATGATTTTCTTAATAAGTTTTGACTCTGCTTAAGTAAACTTAATTCCCAGAGATTTAGAGTAGCAACTTTGGATAGTGTGAGATGCAGATCGTCACATGTACTAGGAGATAGACTTCCTTCTAGTATAAAATTCAACTCAAGCAGCACTTTTAGATTGATAAACAAGTATTTAAGAGCCATCTGGTAGGCTGCCAAGTGTAAGAAAGTAAAAATGAGGCAAAATAAAAAGTAAACTTATATTTGAAGTCTCTATCCTAAAGACCTATAGGGTAAACTAGGCTGAAAGTTAGAGTTTTTGAAAACCCTGACATTTTTAATGTGTTGATCTCACCTTAAAGGGAAATTTCTAAAAGAATGTGCAATGGATTAGTTGTAGCACAAAATGTATTTAACAACCAGTATCACATGAATAACATAATGGAGTACAGAACAGGACAGATAGTTGCAAAAGTGTATGTCTTTTGATTGGATGCTTTAGCTGTACTTAGGAGTGTGTGGCTTCTCCTTGAGAAGAAGCAATAGAGGCAATATTATTCTGTCTTCTATTATTCATCATAGGAGAGGGATGGAGAAAAGAGGTTCTAAGGATGGATGGGAGCTAAAGAACAAGTCTCTGCTGCCATGGTAACACTATATATTTTCTTTTGTCATCCCCCAATCACCTTTGAAGTCGCATTATAAAAGCTTGGCAAAAATGTGGTCTGAGAAACTAAAGAACTAATTACATCTATGCTCAGGACAAAGCAGTTTCTACCAAACAGTTGCTAGAATTATGAAGAAGCCTGCAGTAAGAGTCTAACATGAAATGATTTGCCAGATGAAGGTTGAAATGTGACCGCTGACCATCTGCATGGAGTTTGGGAGTTTATGGTAATTATTCCCCTAGCAGAGTTTGTAGAAGGCACGGGTTACAAAATCTTTGGGTTTGACATAACTATGATTAATCTTCACACACTATGAAAAGAACTTAAAGACCTCTGTCAAGCCCCGGACTATCAACCTAAAGTATTTGTCTGCACTTGAAGATAACTTTGTTCTCCAAGAACTTAGAAAACAGGAAACAACTGAACTTCAAGGTGTTATGCCATTTGGTATTACTATAAAGAAATCTCTAAAATCAAGTACTTTATAAAGAGAAGAGATTTATCTAGGTCACAATTATGCAGGTTAAAGAGCCCACATGTGATGAGATTTCTGTTGTCAGAATTCCAAGGTGGCGTAGAGCATGGCATGCCAAGGAACAGAGCTCACATGTATGTGTGACATGGGTGTGTGTATGTGTGTGTATGTGTGTGTGTGTGTGTGTGTGTGTGTGTGTGTGCATTTACTTTGGTCTCTCCTTTTTCTCATAAAGCCACCAAAATTCCACCAAGAGGGCTCCACCCTGATGATTTTATCTAATGCTCATGGCCTTCTAAAGGCTCCACCTCTAAATATCATAATTATGTTAAGGTTCCACCTTATAAAACCTGCCAATGAAGAGTAATTTGGAACTCATGGATCCTAGGGGGGACATGCACAGCCTGCGCCCCAGCCAAAACAATGAAAATGTAGAAGCAAAATACTGTTAGGGCCAATGGACATGGGCCAGTGAGATAGCTGCATAACTTTAGTGAAGTACAGTGCATGTAGCAGGCAAGGTGGAAACAGAGCAAGGATGGAAATTAGTAGGCTAAAGGAGAAAGAAAACAACCCCTAAATTAATTTTTGAAGGTACTTACCTGTGAATAGTCTCAAATAAGTAAATCCTAAATTAAGATTAATTTTATTCCACTGTTGCTGACAAAATTGTTACTGTAAACTGAGTATATCTACACATCTTATATTTCTGCTATTAAACACTCAAATTAACTACTTCCTTTTTCTGTAAGTATAAACTCATCAGAAAGAGTTCATTTGTGCACTGGTTTCTTTTAAATATAAATACATACACACTTCAGTTAGCAACTTTAACCTTTTCAAAAAGCACCAGATGAAGAATATGGAAGAATGGATTATAGAGGAGTCTCAAGCCTGGTGTAATGTAATATTCAATTTTAAAAATAAATTGTAATTCTAACTGTTGAAGTGTGGAACAGGACTATTAGAAAGTTTGGTACTGGTCATCTTAACTTTACAAGTGGAACTTATTAGCAGTCTAAGTAGTTCACTCATAAGGAGAAATCAATTGATAATTGAGACAGAAATATGTTTCTCATTGGCATACTGCATTATATTTCACAACTGACAGACTGAGCCAAATGCATCACTTGATAGATAAACTACTGTAGTGCAAAACAATAAAGATTTAGTTCTTAGTACTAGTACTGGAGTCACGTGACTGTAGAAAGACAAAATTTTAACCACTTGGTTTGTAAACTGATGAAAGTGTCTTGCACGCAGTTCAGCAGAGAAAGCACACAGAGAAGTGTGCATGGGAGGCTCTAGGCCAGCACCAGAGTGAGGAGACATCAATTTTCCTGCTCGGTGCTGCTCTACTGCAGAAACAAGCAACAATGTGTAACATGGCTCAAGAGAAGAAAGGAGAGCCTCATTCGACCAAGGCAGTCTGTCCGGAATAGATTTATCATGTGACAAACCCATTTACGCAGATTTTAAGACTTGCAGCTGACCTTTGAATGCGCAGTACACACAGCAAGTTAAGAGTTATGATAAAATGCAGTTCTTGTGGGCCTAGACTGTGATGGTAGATAGCTAACTAGCTAGAGGTATCTGTGGAGATCTACTTTTCTCGAACAGGAACACCAATATACAATTATATGTTATTGTATTGTTTTGCTTTAGTTATTCCTATGGACAGTTCTCAAATAATAATTGGTTTACATTTAGAAAAATATTAGTACTGGTAATATGTTTATGGTACTAAGAATATTCATATATGTATGCATAAAAGCACAGATTTATGTACAGGAATTGAACATATATATATATATATATATATATATATATATATATATATATACACATATATGTTAAAACATAAAGGAACAGCAAATATTGCTGGGTGTAGTAGTGAATGCCTGTAGTCTCAGCAATCAAGAGGTTAAGGCAGGGTTATCTTCAGATGTTTGAGGGCATCTGGGGTACATAGTGATCTCAAGGGCAGCCTGGACTATAGAGTGAGACCTTATCTCAAAAAAAAAAAAGCAAATAAAGGGCTGGTGAGATAGTTCTGTGAACTAAGTACTCATTTAGGCAAGCACAGGGACTCAGATTCAATCCACTGCACCACCCGCTGCACTGGCCCTGCCCCTGGGCTTGCTGAGCCAGCCACCAAGTCTGAACAGGTTGGCACATGCCTGTAATCGCAGTGCTGGGGAGGCTGAAAGCAGGAGAATCACTAGGAGTGACAACTATGTAGTGAAACCCTGTGCAAAATACATTTAAAAAAAAAGAAAAAAATCAAATAACCAAACAAAGCAAACTGATTTGATTTGGTTTAACTATATTTATTTTCAAAATTACTGAAAACATTTTATTCAATGATCTCAAAATTTCTCATGAATTTGATGTTTTAATTATCGATGATATCTAGATGAATCTTGAAATTTATTTCTATTTCAGTACTGTTTTCTTAATCTCAGACTTGTATATTCAGCTGTCAATAACTCTAATCGAAGGTGTATTTCAACATCACAAATTTCACATTTCTGGAAAAGAGATCTTGATTTAGAGCTATCTTCAGGGGCCTCTCACATCTCAGGAAAAGGCAACACAGTTTCTCTCAGAGCTCAGCTGCCAAACGTACCCTGCAATATTGACCAATTCATTTCTCCCACAGTTTAGATAAATCTCTCAGTCAATACTCTCTGCATTATATTCCAAGTGGATCTGAAATTTGACCACTGCTCCACTACAGTCATTCCGAGTCTAGACGCCAGCAACTCTCCTGTGGAGTACAGCAGTCACCATTGAGTCTCTTTCTTCAAGGGTGGCCTTATAGTCCAATCTTACTTCCATTGTCAGAGTAAAGCTAACGACATAAGAAAAGTAATGCTACTCTTCTGCTTAAACTCCTCAATTGGATTAGCATTTAGATTATAAGATGAAAATCCGTGCCATGACTGCAAAATCCCACTAGATAATTATTGCCTATCTATTACCATCTTCCTGACTGACGCAGGTAGGTTTGTTAATGTCATCAAAGATCCATGTGTGGATACCTTGGTCACCAGCCTGTGGCGACTAAGGGGCTGGATATAGTCAAAGGAAACTGGGACTCAGAAGCACAGCCTTGGAGGATATACTGGATCCAACACTCATCTGTCTCTTCCTCTGCTCTGCTGCTGACTTGAGGCGTGTCATTCTACTGTACCATGTACTCCTGCTTGGATGAACTGGGCCAACACTGGCCCAAAGCAATGCAATGGGGCAAACAAAAATCCAAATCTCCTGAAATTATGAAACGAAGTAAGTTTTTTCCTATTGAAATAGACTGCCTCAGGCATTCCCTAAGTAGCAAGGAGATAACTAGCATAGCCCTACGGGTACATCAGACTCCTATCTAAGCACCTGTAGCATCTACATTTTGCTGAGTCTTAAGTTGTCTCCCCAAAACTCGCATGCACCACTCCTCTTTGTTTAGGTATTTGCTATGAAAACTGTCACTTCTTCAGTGATGTTTTCATTTGGTACCTGCCTAAAAGAATCAGAAGGTGTCAGCTTCTGATTCCTGACACCTCACATCACATTATATGTTTTATTTTGTGGTTGTTGTTGTTGCTCATCAGACTTGGCCAACTATGTGTTGTACTTGCACAGTGAGTATACAGTCTCAGAGCATTGACTTCATTAAGACAGAGACTTACCTGTCCTACTGGCTGATATTTTCCTAATACACAGAACAATGCCATGGACATTGTAGGTATCTGCAAATATTTATTATATTATTGCTATTGTCATAAACTTAATAACAATAGTCATCCTGGACATTGGGATCCTAAGGCAGTGGATTCCAACTATTTTGATTTCAGAATATGATCTTACCTGTGTTGAGATGTATCACTGTTCTAAATAAATGAATGTCTTTGCTGTCCATCTTTCAGCTGTTGCGACCTATTTTTTGGCCATATGGACACTTTAATTGTACAGATGTAAATATTTTACTTATTGATATGGCATAATTTCTTCAGGATAAAGGTCTTTACATCTTCCCTCCCTCCCTCCTTCCCTGCTTTCTTTGCTCTCCTCTCCTCCCTCTCTTCCTTCCCCTATTTCTTGCTTCCTTCTCAAGTGCTATAGATTGAACCTACGGTCTTATCACGGAGCTATATCCCCAGTCTTTCTTCCTGCTTCTATATTGAGAGAGGATCCTCAAAATTGTTGATTTGCCCAGGCTAAGCTCAAATTTGTGATTCTCCTGCCTCAGCTGCCCAGACAGCTGGGTTCCAGGCGTGCATCACCATGGTTGGCTGGTTTTTGCTTGCTTAATATCATAGAATATTTTGAGTCTGTATAACCAACTTATGATCTATAAATGAAATTTTAGTATTTAAATCATGAGAGGTATGCATGGAAATATATAAAAATGCAGACATAATGACACACACTCCTCCACCTCCTCTTTGCTGAGAATTCATAAGCGACAAAATTTCATACTTTCCAATATTCAGTTTAAAATAATACTGATTAAAATGTGTAATACTAAAAGCAATTTTTCAGTTCAATAGTGTATACTAACACCTACCAAAATCCCTTTTATAGTATGTCTACCCCTGCCAATCCTTCCAAACCCTTTTTGTTTGGTTTACTTGTTTGCAGTTGCCCATGTTCAGAATTTGTGGGACTGCAACTGAGCCTAATTTGTAGATTATTCTTCCACGACCACTTTTCAGCAGTCTCAAAGGAACAAACAGTAAAGTTTTCTCTGCCCTCTGGCTTCTAAGTAAAACATTTCACTGAAGCTAAAGAGTCTTGAGAAAAGTGGACAATGGAGTTGAAGGTGTGGTGAGTTTGTTCCAAGCTACCTTACACAATGCACAGGTAACTTTGATATCGATAGGCTGGTAGGTACATTTTCAACAAGGTGCAATTTGCTAAACTAATGTCACTTAGAAAAAAACAATCTGTTAGGGAAAAAGAAAATCTCTAGGTGCATGTGTGGCACAACTTGGTCCAAGGTAGAAAGGTGAAGTTAGTAAGGCTTAGGCCAGAAACGAACTCATGGACATGGGCATATTATTCCAAGAAAGTACTGTCTGCAGTGGTGTGAGGCTAGCTCAGCTGAAACACTTTGTGAGCACTCGGCGATGATCAGAATATGTGCCCTGAGCCTACTGCAACCCATAGTTACTTTCTAGGAAGGCCTAGTCACCCTGTCTTGGTCAGCACATGTCATCTCCTGTCCCACGCTCTAGTCCAACATGCTCTTCCAGACCTGTGTGCAGAGACCTCTTCTCATATGGTGCAGAGCCTACTTGTGGTTGTAGTGTAGTCTAAAACTGTGTGTTTTCAGAGGCTCATCATCCATGTGTGACCACACAAGGAAAAGCCACCAGCTATGACTAAGTGAAACAGAAAGGACTGAGAGAAAAGTTACAAATGTAAACAAGCACAACGAGACATAAAGAGCCCTGACCTTGAAGTTAGGTCAGGTAGAGGGTTAGTGCTAGCATTGAACTGTTTTTTGTTTGTTTGTTTGTTTTTTTGTTTTTTTTAGAATTTTTTATTTTTATTTTTTTTCTTATTTCAAAACTTTTGTTTGTTTATTTATTTATTTTTATGGCCGGCTCAGCCTGCCGTGAGGGCAGGGCTAGCGTAGCATGTGGTGCCGGGGATCAAATCTCGATCCCTACAGCCACCTAAGCTTTCCTGAGCAGGCACTTTAGACCACTGAGCAATCCTGCCAGGCCCAAACAGATGTGTTCTTAATGACTATTTAGCCAATTCCTAGGAGTGTTGGAAAGATCAGCTAAACTGTGTAAACACAAGTTTGTTTTTTTTTTTTTTTATAAGCTCTGAAGCATTTCACAAATGATACAAATGTTTATGATTGCTATTGTTTATGTCTGAACAAGCACATATCCTGTACAACCGAGCCAGCTTTCCCTCTGGTTCTGGTGGCTCCTCAGTGGTACTAGAAACGCTCCTTCTTCCAACAGGTCTTCAAGTCTAACCCAGAGAATTCTTAAAAACCAGGAGCTCAGTATCACCCTGTTCGTCTCCATTGACAGGAAACATGCTCTGGCCTAAGGAGTCCATTTCATTGCCAGACCTCTCCGAAGGATGGAAAGTTCTCAGTGTGAAAAGGAGCTCTGCCTCTTACTCTGGATTTCCTAAACCCCTCCAGCCTGGCTCCTGTCCTCGCTGTTCCCCCAAATTGGCCTCCTATGACTTCATAACAATGAACCTGATGCACCCAGCCAGGCGTATCTCATCTTTTCAGCAACACTTGGCCCAGTTACCAAGGTTTGGCTCTGGAAGGTGCGCCCTGCTCTTGGCTCCACTCCACCCTTTTCCCTGGATGTCTGCCCGAGGCTCCTGCAACAGCTTCTTCATCCCCACTGCCGACATATCTGTCTCAGCTCCGAAGGACAAAACCAAGTCACAGTTCTCACAGTTGTTTCATTCCACTGAATAGAGGTGCTAAATGTTCTGTGTAGAGGGAATTTACTCAGGAAAGCACATAATAGCATGCTTAAGGATAAAAAGAATCAGTAATAGAACATGTTTTTCTACTTTGAAGAGACTCATTAGTTTCCATGGGCATTCTTTCTAATCAGAAAATGAAAATTTATCCAGCAAAGCTGACTAGGATCTCAATTTCTATGTTTATGTATGGATCTAATAGTTATATTTTATACTTGAAAGAATTCTTAAAGACTTTGATTGATGATTCAAGTAGTATATCACTGATTATCGATGAGTTAAGTAGATTTAAAGAAAACGATCTCCATAACTGATAATTTTTATTAATTTTTCTCAAATTTCCATCACCCTCATGTTTTCATTTAATGTATGCTAATTAAAAAAGCAATGAATCCATCCATGATGAAAAATACCAGTATGTGTTTTATAATGCACACATTTGTACAATATGCCTTTCATGAGATATGGTCCTGAAAAGAGAGGTTAATGCAAAGTATATGAAAGATTTAAAGGTGAAGCAAATTCTTCTGCCCTTTTCTCTAAACACCATCACAGTTGACCTTTAAAGCTGATAAAGCTATACGGGAAGACAGGAGCACATGCAATTTTCTGCCAGGCCTGGTTGAATATATTTAACATATGGCCAACGAATGATGCTTTTTCCAAAGAAATATCAAGTTGATTTTAATTTGTGTGTGAGCAACTTGTCACATTAAGGATTTTTTTTTTCTTATCAGATAAATTGAAACAGGAAGTTAACAGAAAAAAAAGCATTGTCTTGTGGTGCTCTTGGGAAGGTCTAAGATATGAAGACAAGGGCTCCCAGCAGCACGAAGAGACGAAGTGGGTAAGCAGGCATCTGTTTGCCAGGTCTGCAAACGTTCCTGCCGAAGAAATGATCTCAGCACTGCCTCAACAAGTGTGGGAATTAGAGTGCCTTTCATTTGACCTCAACAGTTTTGATTTGTTATACTGTCATTTAGTCTGTGAAAATGTTCAGCCTAATCTTTCCAGCCTCTTAGAAGCAACCAGAGTGGTATCGATCTTCCCATCATTCTCTCCTGCACCTTTGAAAATTATGTAAGAGTAGTATGGATCATCTTGCAGATGATCCATAGCTATTCAATATGCTCTTAATTATAAATAGCTCTTTCTAAATTTACTGCAGCTATAAACATCATGTATTGACATATACATATCTGTTCTCTCTTATCCATGCATGCACATTTATGTTCATACTTTTATAGACACATACACCACAAATTTCCCTCCTAGATGCTTCCCTATGGTATCAGTTTTGTGCTCACCCTCCACACAACTTCAAGGCATTAATAGAAACCTGGCTATGAATGCTTTCCTCACACCACTGCCTAGAACCTTGGAGAAATAAACATACAGTTTCTTGGGATGTCTTCAGTCCATTATTTTTTCAGATCTTTCAGTAAAGGGTAGGAATGACCATAGAACGTCTCCTAAACACTGTGCACACCCTTCAGGAAATGGCAGACACAAAAGGCAGCCGCATTAACTAGGTTAAAAGGCACAATTATTTTTGCACTTTCTGAGATACCACATCAGTGTCTCTCAGTGCAAAGAAAATAAGCTGAAATATAGATTCAGGGCTGTGTGAAATTTTATCCATCATGAATGGTCTTCTCTCTGTATTTAGCTATGTACACATTTTGTCTATGTGCCGAAATGTTTCAAAATATCTTCACAATTAGGAAAAAATTTGAAATTCAGAAAAATCAAGTTATCAACCACTCAGTTTTTTCATTGACTCCAAACATGTTGTCATCGTCACTTTCCTTCTGTCCATGTATTTTAATTCCTTTTGTTATTTGTAGTGGTGGCCAATATGTTGCAACTCAGTTGCAGAAACTGTAACCTGTAGATGTATCTCATGAATTACTTGAGAACATAGAATTTTCTCTCATATGCACAATCTGTGATGACGTGTAGCACAGCAATTAAAATCAGCTTATTTGTACTGACTACTTACAGGAATAGAGTCATAGAGCACAACTGTGACGTAAAGGCTTGAAAAGCTCAAGCTGGTTTTCATGTGGACTGCTCCACACAGTGTCTACTTTTGAATACTTCAAAGTAAATAAGTACATTTACTTCAATATTTTTCCCAAAAGTACTACAGAAGGGATGCTGCAGGCTATTTTTAGTCACCCTTCATTACATAGGACTTAGGTTCAGCTTCATTTTGCTATTGGTGATGTTAAAATTCATCACTTGGTTAAAGTAGTATTGCAAATCTATCCATCATAAAGGTGTGCTTTGCATTTATAGTAAATAACATGTGATATATTTACATGCATTGCAGCCACTGTAATCTGTCCAACCAATGGTTCTTTTTTTTTTTTTTTTTGAGGCTGGGTCATGTTTAGGTCAAGCTAGTCTTGAACATCTTGAATGTACTGTGTATATAGCCCAGACTGCCTTCAACCTCATGGTGATCCTCCCATCTCAGCCTCCTGAGAACTGAGATCATAATTATGCCCCTTCCATACCCAGTTATATAGTTTTAGCAGCAATGGGTTATTTCTGTTTATCAGAAGAATATTCAAGCTGCAAAGCTAATTCATTTAGCATTGTATTATATGAATCTAACTACAAGAATGAAAGTAACAAAAAAATTCACTCCAAAATATAATGAACTGTCTATGCCAACAAACACACTGAGACACTCATCTGCATTCAAACAAACATGAGAGTAGGCCAGTTGCAAAACACAAGAGAGCACAGCCACATTGCTTATATGCCAGGGAAAAGCAGAAATTAAGACTAATAAATAAATGTTAAAGAAAAAAGTCTAGATTAGAGATAGCTCAGTGTTTTAAGCATTTGCCTAGTGAATGCAAGAACCCAGGTTCAATATCCAGTACTGCATGCCTACCTGGCCCCGGAACCCCATATGCACAGTGCCAGCCACAAAAACCAGGCATGCTGGTGCAAGCCCATAATCTCAGCACTGGGGAAACTGAGACAGGAGGATCATGAGTCAACTACATAGCAAAACCCTGTACCAAATATACAAAAGACAAAAAGAGAAAAATCCTGAAAATGATAAATCTACCCATAAGAAAATGACGTTATCATCCTAAAATTTCACACAAATTTTCCTGCAATGCTGTCATTTGTGTGTCAACCTCTCAAGGGCCATGAAGCCTTCTTGTGGGTTTGTTTCAATATTTGGAGATGGAAATGAAAACAGAGCATTTGGGAAGCAGAGCCACAAGGCAAGACCCCACGAAGGCCTTTCCTTCCTTGTGGAGCTTTGAGGAAAAGCAACAAAAATAAGACAAACAAATTTTCTCGCCCAAGTCTGAAAGCTCCAGAAAGCACAGAGGATGCACGTCTTCCGCAGCACATAGCTGGGTGTGGGCACGCACAGACACATTGCACATCTTTTATGTTTCTCACTATCCATTCAGAAACTAATTTAAAAAAGAAAGTCAAAAGCAAAAATAAAGTAGAATAAATTTCCCCAGACCAGGCAAAGACAAATGAAATACAGGCGAGATTTGAGATATTTCACTGAAAGATGAAAGTAAGAATTTTTGTTTAATACAGCTAAGGACTAAATGGAAATAAGACAGCAATGCAAAATACTATGGAATGTGTTGAACAATGCTGAAAATGAGCTAAGAATCTTAAAAACATTTGAGAACCTGAGAACGCTTGCATGGAAAAAGCTTAAATCTAAAGCTCTTTGAAAATGAGAGAAATGACAACAGAATTTTAAAATAAGTATCCATTTATCAATTGAAAGTAAACATCTGGGACCAGCGAGATACCTCAGCTGACTCAAGTGCCTGCTTGGGCAGGCTTAGGCAAGCACAGGGACCACAGCTCGAGGCCAGGCTGAGCCAGCCAGAGTCCTAGCATAGTGGCATATGTCTATAATTTCAGCACTAGGCAGGCTGAAAACAGGAGGATCATCGTGAGTCTGAGCTGCATAATAAGACCCTGTAACAACCAAATATATGAAAAACTGATAATATTTTTTAAAAAAACAAAGTAAACATATTTCTATTTCAAGATGCCCAATCTGAAAATATAAATTTAAGATTTTTGACATAGTATTGAAATAAGAAAGTATATGGAAGCTAAACACGCTTGCAAATGATTTTGAAATGTATGACTACCATGTTCCTATAAAATGAAAGATTTTCATTTGCAGATATGGGTTCTGTAAAAAATTCACACTGTGAGGAAATAGAAAATTGCCTGCATTTTTAGTTTTTAGACTGTATACTTCATTAATTTTGAAACATCTGTATTTCTTCTGCTTTCAAAACAAAACAACAATGAAATTCATAATTAGCACTTCTGAGTGTTGATTTTGAAGTATTAGCATATTTATTTATGAAAATAATACATATTCATTTCTGACAATACCAACAAAGAGGATTAATGCTTTAACAACGGAAAAGTGATTGCTATCAACATTTAATTTATTTATTCTAATTTAAATATCATTTACTTTTATATTTGGATTAAACTGTGTATATGCTTATATATTCTACCTTCTGTGTTGATATCATAAAAAAATGTATAGATTTGATATACAGAGAGGAGATCTCCACATATCTATATCACGTACTGAGTCTCATAACAAATAAAATAAAATGATGAAACAAATACTTCATTATACAAATACAACAGGTTTCTTCATGAGGTAAACCTTGAAATTCTGGTCAATGCTTCTGTTTTTGAAAATAAATCTAGGTAACCCAGGTACCAAGCTTCTCTATCCCATTTGAAGGTTTTAAAATATCATTTTTATTATGCAAATCATGTTTAAAAGACAGCACTTGTCCTGAGGAAAGCTCAGTAGAGATCTCCTAGAACTAGAACTTTCTGCCATTTTGTTTGGTTTAGCTCCTGGGAGGCAAAGTCCCTGACTCTGAGTAGAATTTCCCACCTCACTCAATGTCTTGGGGTTGAGTGAGTAGACTGAAGTGGTGGTGACTAAGATATAGGAGTGGAAGGGACGACGGATATCCTAGCAAGGAGCCCCTGGGAGCAGGACAGAGCAGAGCTGGGCTGACTCTAGGGGATTCCAGCAAGTTTTGCCTTTCCTGGGAATGGCAGCAGAATTTTCAGCTCAACCTGGTGCCCATACAGCTCTCCACCATCTACCAAAGTAGCTTGTGAGGAGAGAAAAACTAGCGCTAGGTATAAAAGGAAAGAAACACTTCCTTCACACCCAATTCTGGGGCAAAAAGACCTGGGTAGACACTTGCAGGTTAGCAAGGGCATGGAGACATACATAACCCATAGAGAGTCACAAGGTGAGACAAGAGAATAAATAGCCCCACCACATGGATTCCTGGCTTGTGTTCTCCTTGCCTCCTGGAACTTGAAAACACACCTGGCCCTGTAAATGGAGCATCCTTCCAGATGCCCTTGAATGTCTCATGGGGGTGGCGTGAAGGAGACATCTTGTGCTGCCTGTTGGTGAGCTAGGGTACTAAATGTGGGAGAACAGAAACAAAAATTATAGATCAAACAAGACAGTATCTGGGCTTCAGGATGGTATATCTATTGATGCAGACAGTGTGGCTCACCCTGGGCTGGACGGTGAACTAAGAAAACATGACCGCAAAGCATAATAGCATATTTTGCTAGTTTCCATTTGCTCATGTTATTTCTGCTCTCAGGACAGAGAAGACTGACAACACAGAACCACCTGACATCATGGAAATGCACTCATTCTCCTCAAGACACTATCAAATACCTTTTGGATCTCATTTCAAAAGAATTCTAACCATTAAACCCATAGAAAGCCTTCATTTTCATTTGCTTTCTTAGCATTACTAATTAATTCTATAGAAGAAAGAATATCTAGTATAATGTTTTTAGGTTTAAAAAAAAGCCATTGCCACCGTATTCTTTGAATCTGTTTGAATGAGAAGATATATTTACTAAAACCTGTATCCTGTTCTTGAATCTTCTCCAGTCTGTTTCACAGAAATTTATCATCTGATAGAAAGCAATCGATGTTTTTATTTAATTATAAAACCATAGTGGCTGTCAAGATGGCTCAGCTGCCTAAAGCACCTGCTTAGGCAAGCTTAGGCAACCGCAGGGACTGAAGTTTGATCCCCAGCACACATGCTGCCCAGCCCCACCCCCAGGGCAGCCTGAGCTGACCACAATAAAATAAAATAAATTAAATTAAATTAAATAAAACTATAACACTACAAAGAACTTAGCTTTTCCTTTGTTTATTGAAATAACTTCCATAGTAAATGCAACTATTCCTTTTCAGCCAATTAAATCAATGTTTTCAGAAGTAGAGAATTGTCCCTAGCACACAAGACTTTAAAAGTTAACTAAATATGAACCGCCACCAGTAATTGTTTTTATCTCTCATCCTCTCCTTTTTCTTCTCTTACCACAACTATGTGGATAATTATTTTTAAGGAAAAAGAAAAGAAATTCTCTATGTACTTAATCAGAGTAGACTAGGCAATTTAGTAGCTGTCACTTGAAATGTATGTGTTGTCACCTTTTCAGGAATGGATGAGAGCAATGTCCCCCAAATAAATGATAAACAGGAACCAAAAGCCACAGAGTAAAAGGGAGAGGGCAAGGAGGTGAGGCAAACACAATAAAAATAAATAAATAATCCAACAGGGTTTTACAAAGAGCAATGATTAATCTCTCTGGGTTATTGTTGGTGAGTTTATTTGAGAGACAGGAAGCATCATTTGGGTGTTCCTTGAACCATTTTATCTTTACCTGTGCACAGTTTGACAACTGCATTTTTGACTTCAGGGACGCAGTAATGGATGGCAAATGAAAATCAAACAAAAGTGGGCAGTCAAAGAAGAGACGGAGCACTGCCTTGAATTATTGCCTACATCATAATTTCCCTTTCTCCTGGCTATAAGATCCAGGAAAGTGGAATTTGGTGGGACTGTTGTAGCCACTGCTTCTTCAACTTTTAAAGATGGAACAGTCAAGCTGAGTTACTGCCTAAAGAGAAAAATAAAATATTTAATGCTGTAGAAAATTGTAAGGTTAATAAATTATAGTGTATCCTTATCAGCTATACTACCTTAAATGCTAGGATTGAAGTAGACCGGCTTAAAGGTTAAGAGAATAAAAGAGACCTCAAGGATATGAAAATATTTATTGAGAAATAGATATTCCACATATGGAAGAGATCTGATTTTCCTTTCAGGGAAAAATATATTCCAACTAGAATGTTAATGTAATTCATCCTATGCTTATTAAATGTGGAATATCTTAAGCAATAGTAGACAAATCAAGGAAAAGCAGAGTGAAGTCTCTGTCCATTCGTGTGAGCTGAGAATGGGCCAAGGCAGGACACACTTTCCACGCTGCCCACCACCACTTGGGCTTTTCCCTTCAACCTCAAACTTCATTTTTAAGTTTTCCCATGGAAAATTCAGGTGCAGTTTCAAGTGCCTACAAATCTTCCATTTGCAGTGGCTGCATAACAGGTCACCACAGAACCCAATGGCATAAAACATTTCTGTCTATGCTCCCTCTCTTAGGGTGGCTGGAGCAAACACAACTTCCTGTCCCATAAGATGTCCCAGGCCTCAATAGAAAACTCAAACATGGAACCAGAATCATATGAAATCTCAATTACTCTGTGACCGACTATTGATGCTTTCTATGTGACGGGAGTCTTGGTGGGCCTCTTCGTTTGGCATCTCTGTGTGAAGTCAGACAGGCTCACCTTCAACATGGTGACTGGATTCCAGGGGTATGTATCTTAACACAAGAGAGCTCTAGGGAGAAGATTCATTGCCTGTTTCAACCCAGCTGAGAAACTCATATAGTGCAATATGTGTGATGTTCTGTGCATCAGAAACGTCAGAAACCTGCTCAGGTCAAGAAGTCTGGTTGGAGGCTGCCCTTCTTGTTAGGAAATAAGCGCAATCTGGGAGAGCATAATGGAATGACAGTGGGCCAGGGAGATAGCTCAGTAGGATAAGCGCTTGCTTGGCAAGTGCAAGGTCCTGAATTCTATCTCCAGTACTGAAAAAAATAAATAAATAAAAACAAAAAATAAAGGAATGAGAGTTATTGTCAAGAGATAAAGTATAGTTTGCTCCAGAGGGAAACCAAAGCAGGTTGGTAAAGACATTTACTCACCATTCCATGGCTGCTAGTTTCCACTCTGTCTCTGTCTGGCTTCAAGTTCTTCTTTCAATTACTTAATAGTGAGGAAGTATTAATCCCAACTAGCAGGCATTCCCTTTCACATGGAAGTGATGATTTCATGGAAATAAAACTTCTTAAAGACAAAATGAAAGAGACGTTGTTGCTTCACTAAATTGGTATCACGCCAGGCTAGAACAAAGGAATGAAAAGTCACTTGCAGGCAGCTTAGAAGCCGTGAAGAAACTGCTAACTTTAAAAGGCTGAGTTTTAAATCAACATTATGTCTAAAATATTTGAATACATAAACTGCAGAAGTGATTTAATATATACATGTGGAAGAAACACTCAGTGTATGTATAATAATAAATCAGGATCTAAAGTGTATAATATAATATATTTTCTAGAGCCCCCCAAAATTCTACTGAACAAAATAAATACTACTGGTAGCAATCTGGCAATTAATATGCATGATGTTTACATATGAAAAAATATTAAGGAATTGAAAGACTTCCTTTGTAATGGATCAGCATATCTAACATTGCTAAAATCATCATAGTATATCAAGTAATCTACAGATTTAATCCAACCCATATTTATAAAAACACCATCCTTTCCAGAAGCAGAGAAAATATCCTACAATGCATACAGAACCAAAAAGACCTGGTAAAGCTGAAACATTCCCGACCAAAAAATTGGAAGGCTGGAGACATCACATTACCCAAATCAAAACTATACAACAAAGCTCTGGGAACAGAAGCAGTATAGTATTGATACTAAAGCAGATGGATAGATCCATAAAATAAAACAAGATGCACAGAAAAAAAAAGCATGAATAATTTCTATCTCTTTTTTGGTATAGGAACCAAAAATTATGCAGAAGAAAGATACTTATAATTAATTGTGTTTGGAGTGCTGGATATTAAGAAACAGAAGATTGAAACTACACCTTGGGCCAGAGAGATTGTTCGGCAGATTGAAATGGCTGTTTAGGCAGATGCAGGGACTGGGGTTCCCTGGCGTGCAGTGCTGGCCCCCCTTCCAGGGTATGCTGAGATGGCGATTGAGACTGGGCCTGGCTGTGCACACCCGTAATCCCAGCCTTTGGGAGACTGAAAACAAGAGGATCACTGTGAGTCCAGTCTTTGTAGTGAGATCTTGTTGACCCTATACTAAATCAATAAAAAAAGAGAAACTACATCTCTATTTTTTTTACTCTGTACTAAAAGCAAATCAAAATTAATCAAAGATCTTGATATAAGACTGAAATTTTTGAAACTGCAGGGAGAATATACAGTACAGTGGAAAAATTTGAAGCTATAGACACAGGCAAAAATAGTCCCAAACTGGAACAGAATGATTCAATAAATACTATCAAGAATTACCAAATGAGACTAAATTAAATAAAAGCTTCCCCACAGTAGAGAAAACTATGAATAGAATGAAGAGAGTATTTACAGAATGGTAGAAAATCTCTGCCAACTGTTCTTCTAACAGAAGATTAACATCTAAAATAAAAACAAAATATTTAAAGAATTTAATAATTATACCCCATGATCAGTTAAATGGAAAAATGACTGGAATAGATACCTCTAAAGAAGTAAAAATATCCAGAAATTATATGAGTAGTTTGATATCTTTAGTCTTTAGGGAAAGGCAGATCAAAATTACACTGAAGTTCCTCCTCAGTCCAGTCAAAAGGTCTATTATCAAGAATCAAAAAAAAAAAAAAAACCACAAACAAATAAACAAACGAACAAACAAAAAACAGAAAAACTCAATGAGTGCTAGTCATAATGAGGTAAAAAGAACTCACCTACATTGTTGGTGGCAGAATGAACTTGTTCAGCCACTATGGACATCTGTCATGGTTGATGCATTATGTCAATTCGAGAAGTCAATGAAAGGACTGAGCAGGGGTCCAGCATCCTCACTTTGTAAACATCCTGAGATTGTGGAAGAGGAAGGCATAGAGATGATGTGAGAGCTACACTACCTAGGGCAGGTATCCTGCTTACAGTATAAGAGAGAAAAAGCACTCACATGCCCTGCTTATTTCTCTTGCTTTTTTTTTTTTTTTTTTTTGCTGTCTTCTGCCGCCTTAAAGAGTTGCCCTTGTACCATGCCACCCTGCCTTCAAGCCAGCTGATTTTGGACTGAAATCTCCACAAATTTTGAGCTAAAGAAAAATTTTCTTCTTTAATTTTAGGTAAGGAATACTTTGGTCAGGCATTTTTGTCTCAGTAAAAAGAGAAAAATAAGCAAGTCGCAATTTGGTACCAGAAAAGTAGGATTGTTGTTGTGATATTCCTGACCATGTGGTTCAAGAGCATTTGGGAATGGCTTGTGGGAAAAGTTTGGAAGGTTCATAGGTATCACCTGAGTGAGAAGCACTACGGTGGCCTAGGCTGTTTTGTATGAGAGATTACACTCAGAGCTCAGAAGATTAGAAGACTGAAAGAAATCCTTCCAGTAAAGACCAGGCTGTGGAGGTTTCTAACTAAGAAGGAAGACTCCATTGGTTTTTGGAGTTCTGATTGGTTATTTCATTTTTCTATGTCTAGGAAATTTGTCTGAGACTGACATTAAAAGTGGTGGACTAAATAATCTGGTAGAAGAAATTTCAAGGCAGTGGAATGTTGAGGCAGTGGCATAGCTACTGTTGTGGGCTTTCAGCCAGACCTATCTTGAGCATTATGAGCAAAGAGCCATGCAAGATGACTTAAATGTGAATCTGGCCAGAAAGCAAGCCCCAGTAAAGGTGTGAACTACAAATGCAGAGCTGAGAAGATCTTGCTGAGAAGGAACAGAAGAATATAAAAGAAGGCCTCACGGCACCACAAGAAGGGTCAAGTCTGCCCTTTGCAGCCTCAAATTCAAAAGAAAAAAATTTTGCATTGAGGAGACACCTGCACATCACCATGTGCCAGAATGGCAGCAAGATGGAATTCTCTTTTCCTCAGGATTAGACTCAGAGTACTCAGTGATCCAGGCACTCGACCCTACAGCCAAGAAGTAGGAAAGCCAGGCTTCATCTCCAGCTGAGCAGACATTGGCATCAGACACACAGTGCTGGTCTTAGGTGCATGTAAAATGCAGGAGTTATGAGGCTGAAAAGTGTCTTTCATCCATATTTCAGAAGTCTTGGGAGGTCAGGAATTATGCCCCTTATAGGACAGCAGAACTGTGAGTGGGAAGGCCAAGGTGTGGCGGAAATCCAGAAGTTTGTAAAGCAAGGAATGTGACTCATGTAAGGAAATCTGCAAGGAGGGAGAGACGCCAGCCCAAGAGAAAGCCACGGGAGCCTCAACCAACAGAATTGCCCTGGGATGGAACCACACAAGCTCTTTGGAGCTCACAATTTTCCACGGTTGTCTCAGGTGATGCACATGGAGCTGCAGCACTTATTGTTTGCTTTGCCAGATTGTGGACATGCTCGGAACGTATTTTCCATCTCACATTTGCCATGTTTGAAGCAATTCTGCAATTTTCTTGTTGTTTTCCCATGAGTGCCTTTAGTTGTGCTATTGTAGCTGCCTTGATATCTTGAATCAATTCAAATGTTTACCTTTCATGGTGATTTTTACTTTGAGGAAGAACCAGATGTCCTCCAGCACAACATCCAGTGAGTAGCGAAGATGAAGAAACTGCGTACTATTTACAAACTGCTTTTCTGTTGCATGCCTCTCAGCAGCATTCACTGAAGGTCTGGTCCTAACTCCTAAAACTAGTGATGAACAAGAACTTCCTTCCAGGCTGCATGTGTTAAAGCTCGTGGATGAATGACAATTTGCCTTTGAATTTCCTCTAAGTTGTAATGGGCACTGTATAGTGTAGCAGCACAATTTGTCATAGCCAAATCTTGGAAGCAACCAAAATACCCACTACCTGACAAATGAATAAAAAAATGTGGTATTTTTGTACAATAGAGTATTATTCATCTATAAAGAAAGACAAACCTGAATCTTTCATAAGTAAGCAGATGCAACTAGAGGCTATATTCATGAGTAAAATAAATCCAAACCATATGTGGAAGTATTGTGTTGTCTCCCTAGTAGAAAAACCTGGAAGGTATAACAGATACAGTGAAATGGAAAAAACTGGAATTTAAGGAACAAGCAACAAAAAGGAGAGAAAGAAAATAGGAAAAATGATAGAGAGAAGAAACTTGCAAATATACATATGCACAATGGCTGAGGTACCTGCACTAAGTATTTCCATCAGTTTTCTTGAAAATAGCAGTTACTGTGTAGGATTTTCACCTTGACTAACTCTGCATGCTAGTATCTGGGAACTAAGTAACTACATGGAGGATAGCAGTGTGTAATACAAAAAAGATGTTTGAATACCTGTCATCTTGGTCCTCTGAATGTGTACTACTTTTAGTGTCATATCAATTATTACAACACTCTCTTTAAAATATTTTTAAAAGATTAAAAAATAAAAAAGAGATAAGAACAAAAATTTAAGATTAATTGAAGCCGTGGTAATATCCGATCATATGTCTAATCTTACGTAAATATATTGGTTAATCTGAGCAAGAGATTCAACAATAAAAATAGGTAATCTATCAGCCATTGTTAATCAGCTATTCTTATATAGAAAATCTGTACCATATGTGTTATTGTATGTTATCCTGTTTCTGATTTTGTTTATATTTTTGTTTTTATTCTTCAAATTAAAATAAAATTATTTTTTATAAAAACATACATTTTATAATTTCATCAAGACTTGCATTTGTTAGCCGGGTGTGGTGGCGCACGCCTGTAATCCCAGCACTCAGGAGGCTGAGGCAGGAGGATCGGTGCAAGTTCGAGACCAGCCTGAGCTACAAAAGTGAGCTCAAGGCCAGCCTGAACTGCATAACAAGACCCTGTCTCAAAAAGACAAACAAACAAACAAAACAAAAAAAACAAAACAAAACAAAAAAAAAAGACTTGCATTTGTTTAAAATAGTCCATCTGTGTTTCCATCATCTCTTCTCTGGTATCTCTTATTTATTTATCTTTTATTCATCTTACAGGTTTGTCAGTTTTTTCTTATCTTTTTCCAAAATGAACTGTTTCTGTATCGAGACTAAGTCTCAAAAAGACAAGACAAGTTGATCTGTTTCCCTAGCATTTTTTACTGTTATTTTATTTCTATTCTCTTCCAATCTGATCTTTGTTATTTCTTTCTTTCACTAAGTTTGTGGTTTGTTTGTTCTTTTCCTACATCACTGAATTTCTTAATAGGAGACTTATTTTATTTCCTTGCATTATGGGTAATCTTTCATAAAAATATTCAGTTGAGTATGTTATAAAAATATCTGGAATATGCACATAATATCACAACCAGTCTTAACAATAAAATAAGAAAAAGTCCTGCTGGCACAAGTGCCACTGCACTGGGCATCTTTTCCTCTTTTGAAAAATCATTAGGTTTTTTTATTTGAAATCTGATTTTTGATTTAGGTATTTAAGCTACGTACTTCTTTTTTATGTATTTTTGCAGGCTCTCGTTATGCAGCTCAGACTCACAGTAATCCTCCTATTTTCGGCCTCCACAGAACCAGGACTACAGGTGTACACCACCATGCCCGGACAGGGTGGCTGGTTCAACCCACCTGGGGACTGGGCCAGTGCAGCCTGTGGTGCTGGAGATCAAGCCCCAGTTCCCGCATTTACCTAAGTAGGCACTTAGTCCACTGAGCTGTCTTGATGGTCCTTTAAGCTATACATTTCTATATTGGTATTGATTTTGGTATGCCATATAAATTTTGGTATGTTTTATTTCTATTCATGTTTTTTTTCTGAAAATACTTCTTTCCTTTTGATTTATTCATTTTCCCACTGTTTTCCAAACGCAGAGATTTAAAAGTTAAAAGACACTTCAGAATTCATTCTTTAAGGTCCATATTACTCTAAATCAAAGCACATAAAATTACAACAAAACAATATTAAATATTTCTGATGATGACAGATGTAGAAATTGTCAAGAAAATAATAACAAATTGGCTTCAAACATATTTTGTTAAGTTATGTGTATAGATCAGAAATGATAAATTGATTTCCTAGCACATCCTTTGATGCCTTTCCTAAACATTAATATGGCTATATTTAAAATTGTTTATCTATTCCAGAAGTCACATTAGGACTGGAGGTGGAACCTTTCAGAGATGATCAGAGTGGCAAAAGGGATGGATGCCAGTCGTGGTGTTGTGGGACTGGGTCAGTTACTGACAATAGGTTATTGTGAGGCAAGCGAACCTTTGAAATTTGCCTTTTGCTTTCCCATCTTTCCCCTCTAGTTTCTTCCACATGTTGGAGCAACAGAAATCCCTCTATAACTAGACGCTGATAATTCCAGAATATTAATTTTTAACAATAAATACCACATCTTTGTTTATTTAGTTAATTTTGCTAATTCACTGTCAGTAGAATGTGAGATATGATCATTATTTCTAGCTTTATTTGATATTTATCTGTACTACCAGCTGACTCTCTAGCATATGGGGGGGCGTACATATTTATTTACTTGACCTAGGCAAACCTAAAGTAAAACACCATAGCTAGAATTACGGTTTTATCTTTCATGATGTAATTAACTGACCTGTTATATTAAATTTGTCACCGTAGCTGTGTGTGTCTTTTAAAAAGATAATCATATCCAAAAGTCATAATAAATTAACTTATAGAAGTATCTATAAACTGTGTAGTAAATGTCAGTGCACCTACCTATGTACTCAAATCATAAGAGCTAACATCTTTTTGCCCTCCTGAAGTTAGTGGCCTAGTGCCCCTGACACACTCATTAACAGTCAATTTTGAGACAATAGTAATATGTGCAAAGATGTACATACACAGAGCAATTACAGAGACTACTGGTGAGAAAACCATCTGGTCTACTGGGGGACTCCTACATCAGTGTTAATGAACAATGAATGGATGATGCTTACACCAACATGACAAAATGAAGGAACAAGAGTTTTCCCAGAAGAGGTAGACTTCCACTTGTAGTAAAGTGGGAGGACTTGCCTGTTATTTAGTGGGATTCACAAGTGAAGGCTGAAATCATGGTGAATTCAGCTGAGGAGGTTATAGAGGTGTCATTCCATTGTCTGGGAGCTTCGATTTTATCCTGGAAGCAAAAAGTGCCCTTATTACTTGCCCCATTGCCAGGGCAAGATACCTGACACCTTCAAATTAACAAAGGAAGGTTTATTTTAGCTCATGGTCTGTAGTGGTTTCTGTCTCTGACCAGCTGGCTCCAAGGCAGGGAATCAAGGCCAAGGGGAGATCATGGTCTGCATCATGTGAGATAGAAAAGCAGCAGCAGCAGCAGCAGCAAGCCTCAAATTCTTTATTTCGTTCAGCCCACAAACCTATCGATTGGTGTCTCACCACCTCCAGCACAGGGCTTCCCTATTCAGTAAATCCATTTAGCCACACATAGAACTATTGTAATCCAACTAGGGAATATAGATGTCACATCCATTTCACCCATATTCACACACCCTAGATCCAGCTATCATTAAAAATCCCAATGCATAGTGCGTGAGACACTGGGGTCATCTAGACACAAGCTACGAAATGGGGTTGTGTCTGAAAGTGTGCAGCATTGCCAAGATTCTGCCGAACATCTATGCCAATATGTACAGTTTGCATAGTAAGAACTGAACTTCCTGCTCAAAGAGGTGCTTTTCCTACAATCTAATAACCATGGACCTGAGTTCTAGTTGTGGCACTGCCACTAAGTAGTAATATAAAATAGGTCTTTGATGTCTTTGTTCAATTACATTAGCTCCTGAAGGATGAATGGCATGTTTATGTTTCCAGGAATTGCTTAAAATTTTCCACAAAACAATACATCCAAAGGCAATTCCCAAATATGTGTGTTTATCCTGTGTTCACACACCATGTATTATCATTGTCATTTTAAGTTTTTAGAAGACAATGTACTCAACCTTTAGGGACAAAGGACTTTCTTGTGTTTTGGTTACTTTCTGCAACTATGTGAAATATTCAGAATGCATTACTTGGAGGCCATCCCTTCACATATTATATAAACCTAGTTATTACATATTTATTAATTACACATGATCAGGAATATCTATAACTTGCACAGTCTCACTCCTATCTTCGAAAGGGTAAACGTTCAGTGAGCTCAATCTTCAGTATTTTAAATGAGCTACTTTCTGCCGAGAAGACAGGGGAAATGTCATTTGCAATGTTTGCACAAGATTAAAGCCAGTTCTTTGCTGCTTTGGTTGTAGTGACTTTCATCTCATCATGCTCTGCTAGACTTAATTTCATTTTCTGGGTGCATTTATATTACAAAAAGAAAGCAATGCCGGAAGCCTCTTGTCTCTCTTATGCAGAGCACCACAGGATGGCAGCTGAAGGCTTAGTTGAACGGCTACATTATGAGTTCACATTAGGAGCTGAAACAATTCACCTTTGCGAGTGACCTGCACTTCATTCGCAGGGCACCGAATACTCCTCCGTGTACAGAGAAGACAGCAGGCTCAGGGAAGGTATCTGCCCTAAAATATGTGCCAGTGAGGTAGCCTTGTCGCTGCTGCTGCCCCAGTGATGGCCTCCATGTGAGTCCTGCTGGCACCTAGGAAAAATGAAAACAACATTGTAATAAATTAGCTGCAACTGTACTTCGCCGGTTTTTCAGTGACAGGGTGATAAATAACCCCAGGCACGTACAATTTGGCTTTCCCTCTGCCAAGGTTTTCCACCTCAATATTTTTAGGCTTTAAGTCATGGTCATCAACACTTGATTAATATAGAGAAGGACAGTTAAGCTAACATAGAGGTTGTTCCCATGAACAATACACAAAACAACAGCATAATACTTTATCTGCCTTAAGCTTTTATCGAACGTTACAGGAAAAATATTTGCATATATAATCAGTAGCCGTAATATCCAACCATCTTCACAAAGTAAATACTTAGAATATCCTAGTGGCACATCTGGTTTGCTTCTTTCTAATGACTGAGGCATATTTCTTGACTTACAATGTTTGCATATATATATATATATATATATATGTGTATATATATATATATATATATATATCTGTATTTCCATACACTCACACATATATAAACTATGCATATAATATAATTGTGTTTTATAAATATTTATACATATTCACTTAACCTCAATCTATCAAGTAAATCCAGGTATATTTGTATAACTTTCTCCAAGAAGGAATAATATCATATAACTTTTCTAGCTAAACTATTATTGTCAGAAATAAATCTGTATTTACTTTTATAAATTTTTATTTATCACAGTCATCTTTGTTTTCTGACAAAAACAAAAGGAAACTACAAGCATCCCTTTGCTATTAATTATTGCGCCACAGAAAATGAATGGTCAGTAAATAACAATAAAACTGACTTTTGCCTAGCAGCCAAACTAAAGGAAGAATAAATAGCATATTTCCCTTTTTTTGAAGAATGGCTTGTATAATTAACTCAAAAACACTGATATAGTATAGTCAATACTCACAAATTTATTCACGGTGAAATTTTTCTTCCATTAGCCCCCAGCAGGCTGTGATGAGTGAAACCTTCGCTTCCTACAGTGTGGCCCGCGTCTATTTGCACACCCAAGTTCAGGTGTTCTGGCCCTGTCTCTTCATATACAGAAGATAATGACAATATTTCTTGTGCATTTCATAGCTAAAATACACCTGACACTGTTTTGAGGATTTATTTTCTTAATCTTATTTCATTTGTAAAATTATTGTGTCTGATAGTAAGGTTATCCTCTTTTTAAGATGAGGAAACAGGAGCAAGTGGTTGATCTAAGGGTCTTTTTTTTTAATCTCACTTAACTTATAACATGATTATATTAGTTGGGGCAATTTTATAACTTCTTCAGGATGGGAAACAAATACAACAGGTAGTCACTCTGGCTGGAACTGTTCAGTGAGAAAAGAAAATGACAGAACCACAACTGAAAATGAGTAAGTCTGCCTTAAAAGTGTCAACTCCTTCCCAAAGAGGTCCACCTCAATATGAAGAGATTTGTCATCAGAGGCAGAGGAAGAAGCAAAAGCACCCCACACAACCTTTACTCTAGAGTATATTTGATCCATAGCTCAGAACTAAGTTATCTAGATTTCCTTAGAAAATTCTCAGGAACTCCTGCTTAAATTCATCACATTTCAGGAATGTCTCTACTGTACTCACTCTCTCTAAGTAAAAAGTGAAATTTGACAGAGCTGAATGATCACAAAACTTCTCATTACATTGAAGAGCTATTAACATTATAATTAAATACTGAAGGTTCAAACTGTGTAAGTACTGACCTAAAGTGTGTTTTATGCTTATTCCTCTTACAGGAAACATTTGACAAGATAGCATCTATGTCTTACTGTCCTTGCAGTTGCAGGACCTTATTCTACATATGACAAACTACAGCTGCTCATTAATTATTGTCTACACCAAGCAAAAATGCCTGATTGGCTCCAACATGATCGTGAAGTTATTTTTTTCATACTTTAGATAACTAAAGTTTTTACATGGCCTAGTTAAGATTTTTCTAAAAGCTCAAGGGTACAAATGACCAAAACAAGCAAAGAAACAAACAAACAAAGCTTGTTTCACCTAAAATAGAAGATGAAAACTTTATTAGGATACATGCAGCTCAAGATCAAAAATATGAAGCTGTGTTAATAACTCTTGGATGATGAGAAATTTTTGCAATCATTCATTATCCATGTGGCCATGGAAAACCTAGATGAGTGTCTTTTTCACATGACCTTACTCAATACTACTAAGTTGCAATAAACACCTATAAGAAAGTATACGGGAAAATATCCATTACATATTTATTTGAAAATCAAATATTTCATGAAGTATAACTATGTTTTTATCAATTCACCTATGTGAAACAGAAACAAATATAAACAGCTAAACATTTACATTTTTTTCTTTGTGTGTGTGTGTGTGTGTGTGTGTGTGTGTGTGTGTATGTGTGTGTGTATTTTACAGAAGGGTCTACAGGGTGTTCAAGGTTCTACTACTAGATCAGACGCATAGTGATCCTCCTGTTTACAGCCTTGCAAGAGCTGGGATCACAGGCATGTGCCACCACACCTCGTCTCAGCTGCGGTCTCAGAGCACCCCGGGTGCAGGTCTGGCACAGCGCACTTATATAATTTCATCTCTCCCTTAGTCATTATTATCCAGTACAGGTCAGTATAATCACATGAGGAAAATATATATTTAATCAAAATACAACTATCTACGTTGTAATTTTAATAAAACTAGAGATGAGGTTTCGGTTAGGTAAATGATATGTCTGCCATTTCATTTTCCTTTCTTTTTTTCTGTTCTGATGTCTACCTTAAGCACTTTATGTCGCAATGCACATGGAGTTTATTCTTTAAAAATGTTGTTTCTTGGCACATAAAAAGTTGAAATGTTAAGTACACACTAAGATACATTTCTAATGATTAGCAAAGAAAAAATGAAAAAAAAAAAGAGAAAGAAAAAAAGAATTACTAGATTTTTAGCTAAAGCAAAAGTTTGATAAAATCCTAGCACGCTGACAATGGAAAGTAAGTAGTAAAAGACCAATGTCAAAATAAAAGTCAAGAAAGGAAAGCAAAATTTGAAATGATGAAAACTGAGTAAGAGTCACCATGCTCCATGTAGAAAGCCAGTCAGGAGAAACAATTATTTTCTCAGTATCATTGCCCAGTTCTGATAGAACCTGAAGTTGGGAACCCACAGACACAATACCCTGCCTTTGGGCCCTGTGAGTGTTGCATTTTGTGGTGGAAAGGACCTGGCATTTGTTATTCAGAATTAGTGACTGAGACAGGAATTGGCTGGGTGACCCAAATTTAAGCACATGGGTCTTTATCTTTATAGAAGGCCTTTGCCAACCTACTACGTGAGGACTCAACATTCCATTGCTGATTTTAAAATGTTATGGGCTTCCTGCAAGAACCAGAAAGAAGACTGTAGAGGGTACAAAAACAAGGAGATGATTTCTTTTTTTCTAGGCTTTACAAGGTATTAAGCCTAGGGGCTGATGAGATAGCTCAGGAGTCTAAAGTGCCTGCTTAGGCAAGCTTAGGCAATTGCAGGGACCATAGTTCAATTCCCTGGCACCATATGCTGCGCCAGCCATGCTCCCAGGGTAGACTGAGCCAGCGAGAAGGGGGAAGAGGAAGAGGAGGAGGAAAAGGAAGAGAAGAGGGAGGAAAAAGAGGAGGCTATATGCAGCCTTCAAATATCTTGACACTTTGGGGCTTCTGACTCTGAGGAGATAATAGAAGAAATCTCTGTTTCTGAATTGACAGTAACAAGTTACAGCATCAATAGAAATCTAGTACTACAGATACAAACACACAAAACTGTTCATTGAGAAAAATGAGTTTGTTGGCACTGAACTTTCCAAGGAAACTTCATCAAATAAACTTTAAAATATAATCATCCTGAATAAAACTTTTCCCAACTGTAACTTTATTTGAGAAGAGGGAAAGAAAAAGAGTGTAGAGCAAACTTTGCGAAGTTAGTTTTCACATGGCTACATTGCTTATTTTTATTTAATAATTTTTAAAGGATCTGTCTCATGCATTATAATAGCTTTTTAGAGAGAAACACTTCACTAGGAAGTCAGAAGAACATATGTGAAACGTGGAGAGCTTTCAGCTACACTTACTATATTCCAAACTCTTAAAAAAAATTAGAATGATACTCTCAGACCAAGCACATCTCAGAAATAAAAATACAAAAAGGATAGGGAAGGTAACTTAGTGCAAAAGCTTTGAGTTCAATCCCCAGGCTCTCGCTCTTGCTCTTTGTCTCTCACTCTGTCTCTCCATCGCCACCTCCGCCTCCGCCTCCGCCTCCACCTCCACCTCCACCTCCACCTCCACCTCCGCCTCCGCCTCCACCTCCACCTCCGCCTCCGCCTCCGCCTCCG